>JAJOOR010000552.1:0-47272 GCA_036250505.1 Solanum acaule | reverse complement strand
ATCCAGCAGTTCTTGAAGGATATAGTGATGCAAATTGGATTACTGGGTCAACTGAAACGAAATCCACAAGTGGATATGTTTTCACTATTGGTGGAGGAACAATATCTTGGAAATCATCCAAACAAACATGTATAGCTCGCTCTACAATGGAGTCTGAATTCATCACCTTAGACAAGGTAGGTGAAGAAGCTGAATGGCTCCGAAATTTCTTAGAAGATATTCCATTTTGGCCCAAACCAATGGCCCCTATATGCATACACTGCGATAGTCAAGCTGCAATAGGAAGGGCTGGAAGCGTTATGTATAACGGGAAGTCTCGTCACATAAGACGAAGACATAACTCTGTTAGACAACTACTCTCTAGTGGAATTATCACAATTGACTATGTAAAGTCAAAAGATAATGTGTCGGATCCACTTACAAAAGGCCTAACTAGAGAGGGAGTTGAGAGATCATCGACGGGAATGGGACTATGGCCGAGAACAAGTCATCATGGCCGTAACTCTACCTAAAAGACTGGAGATCCCAAGATCTAGGTTCAAGGAGATCAAACAAAGTCATAAATGACGGTTCAATATTTATCAAAACTTATTTTATGGTCCATTCTAATGATGAGACAATGTTCAGTAACCAGGATAAAGGCATAAGGACTTTTTAATGATTTCTAAGTTTGATACAGGGTATATCAAATAATGTATCTACGGGATAACACAGTTAGAAACCACCTATGTAAGTGTGAAGTGTAAGCCTCTTCAAGGAGAATCCGGTAAGGCCAGTTCTCTAAGCACTTTATTAACCGAGATGTGTTCATGGCTGAAACGAACACAACAATGAGAACCAAAAATAGTTCAAGGGTTGATTGTGTGACTTATGTTGTCTAGGTATACACCAAAGCTCGACGGTTCAAAGATATCAAATCTACCGATTGACCGAGTATATCCGATATATGTTCACTACGGAAAGTTTAAAGGGAAACCTACTTATCCAGATGCGATTAACCCTTACTTAAAAGACACACAAGTTTTTCATGCATATGTTTTAACTATAGCCATTCCCCATTCATGTGGGGGATTTTTGGGTTTAGCAAGGTGTGAATGAGAAATAAAAAGAGAAAATGGAAAGTGGAGGAACCAATGAAAGTGGGGGAACCAATTTTGGAGGGAAAAATGAAAAGTCATTGCAAAGTGCAAATGAAAAGTCATTTTTACCATATTGGTAGAAGAAAAGAAATTGTTGTCTTTATATTAGGAAACACTTCCTTTAGTTCTTAAAGGGTTAAGTAGAAGATGCCCCCTCGCGCCGTCGTCGCTCGCTTGGCCTCGGCTTCGGATTTGGATTTGGATTTGGCAAATGATGTGAATGATTGATAATATTTTTGGACAAAATTTATTTAATCAGTCTTGTTAATTCATTTTCTTTTCTCTTATAACTTAATTTAGAATGTTAGTTAAATAACATAATTAATTTGACACAACGAATTATTTGAAATTCGCGCGTAACGGTAAATTCGTTTGAAAGGATTTGTTCCTTCTGAAAAGTCGTTACTTTTCCCAAAAGACACAACATTCTGGAAAAAACGGGTCTGAACAGACACGTTCCTTGCTGTAAATGGCTATAAATAAGAGGTCTTTTTCCGTTTTTCAAACACTAAAAATTTTTCCTCTCTGCATACATTTTCTTACATAATCAAAATTGTCGATCTACTGAGTCTGTGTGTGCTCTTGTTGTTGTTCTTGCGTTCGCTGAAGTTATTGAAGTTTGAGGTACCACTACTTGTTTAACAGGTTAATCTATTTTATCTTGGGAGGAATAAATCTGCAACCTCGGGTACAGTGAGGGGATTAAATTTATTAAGGAAACACAGTGGTTTCTGTGGACTCGGATTAAAAATCATTTTGTCTATTTCATCTTTTTCTGTTTCCGTATTTTTGACTAACCTAAATACAGGAGATAACAGAAACCTCAAAAATATTAACATATTGTTATTTACCTTTTGTAACCACAATTTGAATTTCAAGTAAAAAAAAAATTAAGTTCTTGATTTTGAAGAAGAAAGTCCCCAAACATTATACCAACCAAATAACATATACTTACGATATTCACTCGACATGTATTCTATTTTTGTTGATTATTTTGGTCCCAAAAAAAAAACAAAATTTTAATATACAAATAGAAAGAGCAGATAGATAATTCTATAAGATACAAAATAAATATTTTCTCTGTCCTAATTTATGACTTATTTTTCATTTTAGTCAGTTCACAAAAGAATGACATATTTCCTTATTGGTAAATGTTTAATGACATTATCCTATTTTACCCTTATTGAATCTCATTATTTCAAAAGTTACACTCCTTCCTTTTAAATAAAAAGTAATAAAAATGCAGTAAAGTACATATCATATTCTTTCCTCCTTTCAAGTTTCAACTATTGATAGAATTGTGAAATCACAAAACATGAATGCAATTTTATTTTATTTTTAAAAATTAAAGAATGTAAAATTAAAGGTTGTTCTCACTTAAAAAATCTTTGATTAGTGTTTCTTCTTTTTTTCTTTAGTTAAGATTCACAATAAAAATAAAACTAATTTTTCAAACACCACCTTCAAGAAGTAATTTTTTTTACATTTACCAAAATGATAATTTTAATTCAGCATGTTAAATTTACAATGTCCTAGCAAAAACTTCAAACCATTCCAAAAGTAAATTACACTTGCAAGATTTTATCATAAACATCAAACTATGCAAAAATTTAATTTAATTTACAAATTTCTAATATAAACATCAAAATGTTCAAAAAAACACAAGTTGTTTGACAGCAGTAATTCAATCACTGTTGAAGAAGAGCTAAAACTTGATTGATAGTATCAACATCACAACGAACTTGAAGCGGGAGATCTCATTCTCTTTCTTATCTTTCTTTATTTATAATATGAAGAACTTTGTAGTTATTGTCACCGTTATCTTTCATCACCTCATTCATACAACACTGCAAAAGTTAAAAATACATGATTGAGTTGTTCTACTTTCATTTTATTGAAGGATTTTTCAACAACCTTCACTAATTCATCAACATTTGAAGGAGCATTTTGATATTGAAGAGATTGAATTTCTCTAAAAAAAACAAGGTCCAAAACATTAAGATCAGGACTATCAGGATATCATAAAAGCCCTCATGCATGTGGTGACTAGCATTTCCTCCGTAGCCTTCCAAAATTTCTGGAAGGAAAGGGGGTGCATCCCATCCGGTCCAGGGTACTTAAGGGGTTGGAAGGAAGTTAAAACATTTTTAATTTCCTCCCTGGAAAGTGCTTGTCCTATCCAATTTTTGTTCTCGTTGGAAAGAGTTTGTTGGCAAGGTGCTGGAATGGAGAGGGAGCTTTGTTTAAGATCAATAGTATAATTTTTTTGGTAGTGGTGGAGGATAGTCTCTTTAATAATATTAGGATCGAATATCCTACTGAGTTGTTGATACCTATAATCCTATTTCTACGCCTTCTATTAGTAGTAGAGATGTAGAAGAATTTGGTATTCACATCCTCATTGTTAAGCTTCCAGAAGTCCTTCTCTCTTTTAAGAATCTCATTATAATTGTTAGCAAGAGTATTTTCCAAATCTTAATGAAAAGACTTAATTTTAATTTCCGAGCTCCTCCAGAAAAGATTAATTCCTCTGTAGTACCTTGATGTTGGGACTTGTATGACATTAATATAATCCAATGCTTCTAGTAGGCTGTTATGATCCTCCATTTTTGTCTCTGTAAGATCCAGTACAGTTGGGTTATTCAATTAAATTAGGGCTCACAGGTTCCTCACAAAGTTCGCATTACGGGCTTCCCTACAGTTCCATAGAAGGATCTTCATTGATACTTCTTCTTGTGTTGTCGAGTTACCTCATGGTGCCAGCGACATCTCCATGTTCACAATGGTTTGAATTATCGCTAGCACTCTTTCCTCCAATGGATGTTTGCCTTTCTTTGGTTTTATTAGCAGTGCCACATATTTAGATAGTGTATTGGCATTATAGAGACATATGTTTAGTTATGTTTTTGAGACATCCTTTAGAATTTTGATCATGATTTTCCTTTCTAAATTTTGTTGCATGTCTATTGTCAAGTAGTTTCTTAGGTAGAGAGTTTGCAAGTGTTGCTATGGGATTCTTAGTGCATCTTCTGTCATTGTAGTGGTCATTCTTTTGTGTATAGGGGGTGATGGCTCCCTCGTGGGAAGTTGTGGAACCACTTGATCCCCCATATGATCATCTTCCTCGCTCATTGTTGTATCCTCATGATGAGGGTCTGCTCTTTATATGTCCAGAATTTGTTGTAATTAATAGTTCACTAAGATGTTCAATTGGTATATAAGTAACAAATGTTGCATGTTCAAATTGGAAAGGGGTGTAGATTGATGCAAAGTGTGGTATAACTCCAACGTTGTTAGCTCCTGAGTGAGTTCCAGTTGGGTGGCAACCAATCTTATGAGGTTGCTGATTTAACGTTTCAAGCACACTTTTTCCAATTCTAAGTGTCAACGATCGTAAATCAGTATAAAACTCAACTAAATGAGTTGGGGTCGGATCCCACAGGGAGCGGTACGTATTTTAAATTCAATTAAGAAGTATGAATGTGCTCTAATCAGCCATAGGAATAAACATTATCAGAAAAAGACATATTAAATTAAAGGGGTGAAGCGAATGTCAAATGGGGGATTTTTGGTTTGAAATTATAACTACAAACAGTCACAAACAACTCTAAACAACAATAAGAAGATAGATTCTCGGGATGTGATCGATTATAGGAAATTATAGGTATATGGGTAATTGAAACTACTAGTAAACAACTGAAAATCAGTGAGTAGGCTAGACTATAAGGGAGATAGCTTTCTCTCGAACAACTACCCCGAATCAAGTGATTTCTTTCGAACATCAACAAGCATGACAATGAAGAACAACCCACACCTTAATCCATTCACTCTCTCGAGCTAAATGTGTGGAATTTGGGTTTAGGATTCACTCTCTCGAGCTAAACCCATGTCAACCCAATACCCACAAACCATTAATCAAATATATTAGTTCTAAAACCTCTCTCGAGAAAGCCAAGAACAAAAAAGTAGAACTGCATTTGCAACTACATTCATAAATTAAACCTCAATTAATGATTAAACTCACTTTTAAACAACATTTAAATTAGTAATTAACAATAGTCATAAACTAATTCAACCCATAATCACATGATCACACCCAATAATTGAGGTTTTAGCCGAACATCATAAAAAAATAAAAATCATTACCGAATCGATTAGCCATCAACTGGGTAAGAGAATTCAAGATTTACAATGCTCCAATTCGAAGAAAATTCGAAACCGACTTGCAAAATCTCCAAATTTAGTCTCAAACCCTTCAAGTCTAATTAGAAACTTCAGAGAAAGCTCTTCTAGACTAAAAATGAAAATTCAATTATAGATTATCTCAAGACTGACTCGGCTCCCTTCTAAAAATGGTCAAAATCTTATTTATAGTTGCCAAAAATAAGCCACGAAGGGCCCTTCGGCGAAGTAAGTCAGGATTGCCGAACCACTCGGCGAGCCACCATTTGATCTCTTCCATCGCAATTTCGCCTTGACACTCAGCATCCTCAAGGTCTATAACTTTGGGCGATCTATTTTGGCTTCGCGGAACTACTCGGCGATTCTCCGACTGCTCCTTTTCATTGCCGACTTGGTTCTTTCCTTCAGGGCTTGGCACACTGGAACTTTAGGCGGTCAGATAGTCACTCAACGATTCACCGAATGCCCTTGGCGATCACCAAGCTTGCCTTTCTTCATTTCTTCAGTTTGTTTTGTTCTTTTTTGCAAGTTAGTGTCCTTGCTTTGTTCCTCAATCCATATACTTCGAAATCAAAGATTTAAGATCAGTTAATGGCACAAATTAAACATTTGAGGACACTAAATCTATTTAAACAAAGCCTTAAATGAGTCCAAATCCAGGACTCATCATCACCCCCAACTTAAACTTTTTCTTGTCCTCAAGTAAAACTCGAATTCAATAGTTCAAAAAGGATGTCTCAAATAGTGCTACATAAGACTCAATCATGAATGCATACAACAAGACTCAACTTACTCATGCAAGGATCAATTGTGCACTCAAAGATTCTAGTTGTGACTTACCATTATAAAAAATGCTCAAGTTCACAATACTTGCTTCAAATGCAAGTTCAAGCTCAACAAAGGTACTCAAATGCCCTCACAACGAAGATGATTCCATATTCATACACAATTCTTCAACAATTTATAGTTTCGGAATCACATATGACTCTCACACTCACAAAGATGAACACATGCATGACTTCACCCATAGGTTTATCCTTATTTTCCAATCAACGCTTGTTTCAACTCACTCAAGATCACAAAGGTCTTTTGAAGGCTTGTAACAGGGCTGATTGTAAATGTATGGTCATTTAGGCTCAGTGGCTGCTACCCTTGTGAAGTGTGGTATGAACATCAATTTATTCCTTTTCTTCAACATTTTGATTGTGTTCATAATTCACCCTATTATTCACTTTCAAATGGATTACCGGATACCTCATTTCTTTTGCAATTTCACTACTTTATTTCACAACTTTTTCATTCTTTTTCTTTGCTTCTTTTATCTTTTTTTTTTTTTATATATAGAGGGGCTTCATTTTTTTTAACACCATTCTCAAAGGGGAATGTCTCACACATCTTGATTTTCCTTCTCTTTACACCACACCCCCAACTTAAGCTTTTGGCCTAAGTTGGCTATGCAAACAAACCACACTTCATGAGGATTAAGGGTGAATTGATAAAGAGGGATCACAATTGTTCAAGTATCTTCCAAGAAAATGGGTAAGGTTCAAGGGGATTTAAGCAAGGTTCACACTACTCACAAGGTTGGCCACAAAAGAGGTATATTGTCAAATTGTTTCACTCTTCAAAGTTGTTGCCTAAGATTATTTCAAGCGCTTGCATCAGTTAGTCAACCAGACCAACGGGGTAAATTCTAGGTGTCATCATACACGTGTTCAAGGTAAGCTCATCACACAAGGCATTAACACCAATATCAAACAATACTCCACACTTTCTAGCTAGTGTGCAATGGTTACCACAAGAGACTCATTCGATAACCAGCTAGTCACAACGAGATGCAAAAAGTCCACACATTGTCTATGCAACTTCATTTGGCCTCATTGTAGCCGCACATTGATTTGGTTCAATTCAAAGCACTATTTAAGTCATCGGTATTGATCATCACCGATACTCAAATTTGCATAAGAACAACCACCATCACATACAAAAGAGGTGGTACAAAATTTTTAAAATTGATCAAAAACCATTTTCATTCAAAATAAGAAGCCATAAGCTTAAACATACACAAAATACGATCAAACACAATATCCAAGATTCATCAATATTCACAAACAAAATCAAAACACAAGAGGTAGGTATGAAAATACCTCACCCCACCCGCAAAAGGAAAGTAGTTGTCCTCAAATGCAACTAAAAGCATAAAAATCACAGAAACAACAGAGAGAGGTAAAGAATGATCCTGTCTACATAGTCGCTTCACCTGTCAGGGCATCAATGCCCGGTGTAACACTTTCATCTTGGGCATCAGTGCCCGGGGTAACAACAACATTGACTCCACTAGAGCCTGCCATGGAAGTCTCTGTCAGTGATGTCTGAATGACTGACTGTACTATTGTCTCCTCTAAATCAGCCAGGTCCTTATAAATGGTCACCTCCTGAGCATCAAGCTGCTCTTCATTCGTCTCCGCCTCTAACTCAACAGCAGCCACATCATCCATAGGCTCATCTCTGGTGGTAGCCGGAGGCATATCAAAACTGGCCGGAACACCTGGAGCCTCTGCTGACTCAAACAGTGAAGTGAAGTCTGTAGACTTCAAATAGTCCACATCCTTCCTCAAATCAGAAACCTCAGCTTTCAAAGTCGTAACCTCGGAAGTAACCCCCTGTCGACTCTCACAAGTCTCTACTCTCACCGTGAGAGCATCAATAGATGTTTGAAGGGGTGTCAAAGCTGCTAAGATGGCTCGCTCAATCATCTAAGGCACCTCGATCTCTAGCCGGGAAGCCCGCACATCGACAGAATGGGCTAGGTGCTCTATCTTAAGGAGCATGGCCTGAGTGATCCTAGTAGGTTGGGAAGCAGAAGAACCTGAGGCCTGGGAAAGAGTGGTAGTGGGTGTATATGAAGGCTCGGAGGTCGGAGTAGGCAAAGATGCCTCTGTAGGTATAGACTCAACATCAACCTCCGGGATGAATCCACTAGAGTTGATCTCCTCCTATCCGCCTCATTTTGTGTGTACTCGGCCTCTATGCTCCGAATATCGGTGGAGAATGTGGGTGTGATCTCAATAACCCTCTTCTCGTCACGAGGAATGGCAGGGATATCTGACACTGTTTGGCCCTCATGGCCATCTCTTGCTCTATAATCAGTCCCAAGTTAAGCCGCTTCTTGGTGATAATGGATCCGAGACAGGCCGCCTTTGGGTGGTGGAGGATGGACTCATTATGTGAGGGCATGATAGAACTGCTGATGAACCCGAACCAATATCGGGCTGCTATGTTCAAGTACTTCTTCTCAATTGGGGCTCCGGCCTCAATTCACCTCAGGGTGGTGTCAAAAATGAGGGGAGCAAGCCAGCCTTTTAGGTCATCCAGAATCTGTGTTGTGGTCAAACCCTCGTACTCATGCTCAAATCTTGTAGCTCTGTCAAAGGCAACATTGATATGATCGTTGCTGCATCCCACTGTCTTCCCCCGCACTACCACAGATTTTATCGGTCTGAAGGCACTGGCCTTCTTCTTCCCCTGGGGTACTAAATCACCGTATGTAGTGTAGAACTCTTGGACCCAGGTAGGAATGTATGAGCCACGTGAATAAGTCGAATTTGTGGTACCGGAGTGTGTCCCACACAAGAGGCTACCTGTCCACCATACCATCTGTGGATAATCTCTTCTCTTTAAGAATAGTCTGCAGTCCTTCAGCCTTTAGCCTGTTGAGTAGCCAGGGAGGAGGACCCTGGACTGGTGGTGTTGGAACCACCATCTGTGCCGGAGCAGGCACTGAATTAGTAACAGGAGGGGTAGACTCTGGGATCTTAAATGGATTTTGACGAGCTCTGGCACGAATCTCAGTTCGTCGGGTCTGAAGTGGTTGGTCATCCTCAGGCTCAGAGAATGCTGCCTGAGAATCAAGAGACTTCCCATCACTGCCGGAGTTGTGCTCCGGTATCTCAGCTACGGGGACTTTTCCCTTGCCCTTGCTTCCCTTTAGAGGTGCCTTCTTTCCCTTTTTGTTGGAGGCAGCTACCCCTCATTTATTACGATGCCCATTGCTCGTTTGCGGGGCAGCATGTCACTCTCGTCCCAGTTGGTCCTAGCCATATCTGCAAAACACATCGAAACGATTTAGAAAATTTTCAATAAAAGTGTTGAATTTAAGATTGTAGATAAACTCGCCAAACCAATCGATGAGTTACCGAGTCACTTTGGCGAGCCAGATCGGGTTCGCCGAAGGGATTGGCCTGAAAAATTCCCAGAAAAATGGCAGGTCGGCGGTATGCAGGGCCTTTCAGTGAATCGCCAACATCACTTGGCGAGCCCAGACTAGCCCGTCGAAATTAACAGTGTGTTTTAGGGGTTAGATGCGCAGAAAGGGTGATCAAAGGAACCTTTCGGTGAGTCGCCGAGTGAACTCGGCGAGCTCAGGCTTCCCGTCGAAAGTTACAGACTCTAATATAGACAAATCACAAAATTAAAGGAGATCAAGGGGGACGTTGGCGAACCGTCAAATAGTTCGGCGAACTTGACCCAACTCGCCAAATTACCCAACGTGCCAAATTTCAACCCCGAATTCCAAATTCAAGCCCACAGCCCCCAAAACAAAATCAAACCATACATCTATGCAATTAAGCCAAGACCAAATCGACTCATGCCTTCGGGGTATTCAGACTTCCCCCGATTTGGCCAAAATTGGCCATTTGACGACTTTTGCCCTTAAGAATGACGTCAAACGCTCCATCATTGGGAAAAGTGTGTCATTTAGCACAATTGGGGGTTACTCAGACTTCACCCAACTAGACTCAACATAAGTTTACCACAACCCAACAATTTAAGATCAAATTTAACACACAATACTCGGGAAATCAACATTTTAAGCCAATAGGCACAATTTCAAAACACAAAAATAGGCACAACAACAAATCAAATACGATTCAGCACAGGCCCAACACATATTATCACAAAATTACCTAAAGCATTTGAGTTCAACCTCTAAACTAGAGTTCGGGGTTCAGAAAACCAACCTTTAAGCCGAATGAAGAAATTGAAATGCAAGGCAGCAATGTAATCTAAATCTGAGCACGAGATCCAACACAAAAAACAATACAAATAGGGAAATATAAAAGATCTAAGGTGTGGGTGAGAGAGTATGGGGTTTGAAATGAGGGAATATGAAAGATTTTGAATTTTTAAACCGTTTGGCCCTTTTAAAGCCTTTCAGTTCGCGGCCCTTTCGGCGATGTTAGTCGACCACGTCGAACCACTCGGTGATGCGTCGAGTGGTGACTTACCTCGCCGAGTTTTACAGGACCTCCATTTAGTTTGGGGGTCCAAACGACGAATAAAATTAGGCTTGCCGACCTGTTCAGTGAGTCGCTAATTCATCCATTGTCCCATCGAGTTTTACAGACTTCCACCACTGATTTTTGTGGGTCCAAGTCAGGCTCGCCGACCTCTTTGGCGAGTCACCAACTGGACTCTTGGCTCGCCAAGCTACATTTCTCCAACACATTTCACTTTTCAACTTGCACAATCAACACACATTATTAAAAATCAAACTTAAAGCATTAAAAACTTAGGTTGCCTCCCAAGAAGCGTTTAGTTAACGTTGTGGCATGACGTAAATACCCATTCAAGCTTCATTCTTGGGGTTTGCCAGAGTATCACTAGACAACCCCCCTTGTTATCTTGGGTTTAGATGAGACGAAATTTGACCCATTTGGGTCTCCAACTACTTGATAGAGACGAAATGAGAGGTCACCATCTAGTTGAGAGTCGATACATCCTTCTTCATTTCCTTCAACACTTTATCAGACCCTTCAACCTTGTTAAGAATGCGTGAGAGCAAGTCTTTCGTATGGCCACCTTCAGACTCTTTAGGCTTTTGACGCTCATGAGGAGGCACATATCTATCATTCTCCCCTTCTCTTTCCTTCCAAGTGGCGTTACGGTCACGCCAATCTCTCTCACTATTTCTCTAGCCCACATCTCTATTCCAACCTTGGTTACCACCTAACCTTGGGTAGTTTGCACAATAACCTCTTCCTTGGTTGGCTAGGAAGTTCACTTCCTTATTGTACAACACTTCAAACTTAACTTTATCGGGATTTACACCCACAACATTAACACTTCTTGTACCAGCACCCATGACGTTCTTGGCCAAGATGTCCAGTTGGGTCATCATCTTCGCCATGTTTTGGTCTCTCTTGATCTTTTTCAATCTATTCCTTTGTCAATTTATAAGTAAGAGGGGAGACTTGATCTTTGTGGGGTACCATGCCCGGTTAATCTTGGTAATGCCATCAAGGAGTTGGGCTGCTATTGCATAAGGTTGTTGCATTAATCCACTCGGAAAGAGTTGATCAACCACTCCCTTGTTCACCGAATCGAGGCTTCTGTAGAAGTATTGTAGCAGTACATTATCGGGGAATCCATGAGTTGTGCATTGCAACACCATCTTTTTAAACCTCAGCCAAGTCTCATGGATATGCTCACCTTCCAAGCGTTTGAAGCTTTGGATACTATCCTTAAGAGTCATCATCTTTGAAGGAGGGAAAAATCGCACTTGAAATGTAGTAATAAGCTCATCCCACGAAGTGATAGAATCTCTTGGCAACTCAGCCTACCACTTGCATGCCACTCCCATTAGAGAAAATGGGAACAACCTAGAGAAAATGGGAACAACCTCAACCGAACCGATTCTTGAGATATATTCTTAAAGGAGAACGGTCCACAAACATCAACAAAATTCCTGAGGTGCTCATGGGGATCCTCATGAGCTAGCCCACCAAACAAACCCTCCAGTTGTAGTAGCTGAAGCATAGTGCTTGTAATGTGGAAATATTATTTCCTTTAGCTTGAGGCAGGCGAATGGCACCAACACCACCCACTAGATTCGGGTCATTGACGTCATTGAAATTTTCGATGTCATCTTGGTGGTCCACTTGGTTACCATTACTTCCGTTGACGCTCATTTCCTCCTCTGTTTTAACAAACAACACAAAAACCAAAAGTAAAAGTAAGTAGATTCAACTATAACTAACAAGAACACAATTCAACTTCACCAAAATAATTTCAAACAATACCACTCCCTGATAGCGACGCCATTTTGATTTAACGTTTCAAGCACACTTCTTCCAATTATAAGTGTCAACGATCGTAAATCAATATAAAACTCAACTAAATGAGTTGGGGTCGAATCCCACAGAGAGCGGTACGTATTTTAAATTCAATTAAGAAGTATGAATGCGGTCTAATCAGCCATAGGAATAAACATTATCGGAAAAAGACATATTAAATTAAAGGGGTGGGTGACACGAATATCAAAGGGAGATTTTCGGTTTGAAATTATCAACCACAAACAATTCTAAACAACAATAAGAAGATATATTCTTGGGATGTGATCGATTATAGGCAAATATAGATATATGGTAATTGAAACTACTAGTAAACAACTGAAAATCAGTGAGTAGGCTAGACTATAAAGGAGATAGCTTTCTCTCGAACAACTACCCCGAAACAAGTGATTTCTTTCGAACATCAACAAGCATGACAATGAAGAACAGCCCACACCTTAATCCATTCACTCTCTCGAGCTAAATGTGTGGAATTTGGGTTTAGGATTCACTCTCTCGAGCTAAACCCAAGTCAACCCAATACCCATAAACCATTAATAAAAAATCTTAGTTCTAAAACCTATCTCTCGAGCAAGCCAAGAACACAAAAGTAGAACTGCATTTGCAACTACATTTCATAAATTAAACCTCAATTAATGATTAAACTCACTTTTAAACAACATTTAAACTAGTAATTAACAATACCCATAAACTAATTCAATTCATAATCACATGATCACACCCAAGAATTGGGTTTTAGCCAAACATCATAAAAAGATAAAAACCATTACCGAATCGATTAACCATCAACTGGGTAAGAGGAATTCAAACTTTACAATGCTCTAATTCGAAGAAAATTTGAAACCCACTTGCAAAATCTCCAAATTTAGTCTTAAACCCTTCAAGTCTAATTAGAAACTTCAGAGAAAACTCTTCTAGACTAAAAATGAAAATTCAATTATAGATTATCTCAAGACTGACTCGACTCCCTTCTAGAAATGTTCAAAATCTTATTTATAGTCACCAAAAATAAGCCACGAAGGGCCCTTCGGCAAAGTAAGTCGGGCTCGCTAAACCACTCGGCGAGCTGCCCTTTGATCTCTTCCATCTCTTTTTTTGCCTTCACATTCAACATTCTCAAGGTCTATAACTTTGGGCGATCTATTTTGGCTTCGCAGAACTACTCGGTGATTCACCGATTGCTCCTTTTCGTCGCCTACTTGGTTCTTTCCTTCAGGGCTTGACACAATGGAACTTTAGGCGATCAGATAGTCACTCGGTGATTCACCGAATGCCCTTGGCGATCACCAGGCTTGCCTTTCTTCATTTATTCATTTTGTTTTGTTCCTTATTGCAAGTTAGTGTCCTTGAGTTTTCCTCAATCCATATACCTGGAAATCGTGGATTTAACATCAGTTAATGGCACAAATTAAGCATTTGAGTACACCAAATCTATATAAACAAAGCCCTAAATGAGTCCAAATGTAGGACTCATCAGTTGCCCATCAAACTTTTGTATATCAAGGTTGGCAGTAAGATGGGGTTATTTTGAAATAGGGAGAAGTTGGTTATTTCCTCCATTATTACTTGAGATACTTGAATGCATTGGAAAGGTTGATAAGAGATGTGTGTTTTGGATTAAGTAGTTCGTATCGAAGGGAGTCAGAGGTTCATGAGGTTCTGAAATACTAGATAGCGTAAGGTATAATTTGGAGTTTTTGTCAATAGGCTTGACTGGTGTGGATCGAGAGGGTAGTTTGGATGGTATTGTGGTTGTGGTGGGGGGAGGAGGACTTAGGATATTATTATTGTTGCTCATTGTCATACGATGGTGGGAAACGTGAGGGTTGTTTTGATTTGGTAGCCTTGGGTTTTGTCGTGGGAAGGTATGTTGTAGGCAAGAGTGGTGTTGGTGATTATTGTATTGAGACATTGGTACTAAAGTTTTGTTGGGGATAGTTGGTAGTTGGTGAGGGAGATGAGGTATGACTTATAAAGTTTGTAGAAAACAAGGTCGGATCATTGACATCTAAGTTAGATTGTACTATAGGATTTTTTTGTACTTCTTTACTAGGCGTAATATGTGTGAAGTTATTAGTCTTGTGGTTGAATTTAAATATGAAGGCACTGTTAGGGGAATGTTTAGACTCTAAGGGGTTGTCAAGGGAACCTTTTGTAATGTAGTTTTATGTGTACCAAGTTTTAGTTCTAATTCAATTTGAGGAAAGAGGTTATGTTTTTCACTAGTGGACGTGTGGGTTTGCTGGGAAGAGGAATTGTAAGTTCCCAGAATTACATGATTTTATTGGGAGATATTTTCTACTGAACTGGTAGACTTAGGTGTAGTCTTGGAGGTTGTAAATTTTCCCTCTTTGGGTGGTACTTTCAGATAAGTAGGCTTTGGAGGTAAATGTACATTCTTGTTATAAGTATTTTCCTCCGTTGGAGTGAACTTGGAGACCAAGTTCATAATGTGGATATTATTTTTCTTTCGTGGTAACGTGGTCTTTCGTCTAGATGACATGGCTAATTTTTTTCCCTAGAACTGGGAGTAGTGGAATCACATGTCTCCTGATCGACGTCATTCATTCCTAATGCTGAGAAATTGTATTTTGGATTGAGTGGGCCATTGTTATGTTTAGGGCATTAGTATGGACATTTATAGTATCTTTTAATGTAACTGTGCCTATATGTTCGGTGTTATTGTTGTAGGTTTGATGGTTATTGTTTGTGTTTTTTGGGAATTGACTCATTGAAGGTGTTGTATTTAAGTTGAGGTCATAAGAATCTTTTTGTGCAATGATCTTTTTTATTTTTGTTTTTTTTGGATAGGTTATTGTAGTCCATCCACCACTTCCCAAACATAGATGTATCACTATCAGAAGGTTTCTTGTTATGTGGGGGTGCGGACATAGAAGGTATATTATTTAGTAAGTGTGGGCATGAGTGGATTATTGTATCTATTTTTAGGACGAACCCTATTTGGTTTTCTTATTTTTGGAGTATAGTGAGAACATAAAATTCAGTAGGGAGTTCAGAAAGTCTCACTCAGACAGTGGAGAAGTTTATGTGGTTTAAAGTAGGATTGAAATTTGGTTCCCATCTACGAACAGAAAGCTATTGCGAGCCTATGAACCACGGGCCTTGATGGAGGACTTTTCGAAGTTTTCTAGGTTTGAAAATTTAGTGAGGTAGAAATCTTCTCCTAGGTCAATAAGGTCGATTTTTTCAAAGGTTTACCAAAGGGATTGTAGGCAATTTTAGAGGTATACGTAACCCATATTTTTCCCAACTAGCTTGATGATTAGAGCATGTTTCCAAGGTGAGTATAGGCGGTGCTTCTTATTAGTTGTTATAGGGATAAAATTTGGATGGTTTTATGGGTTTTCATGTTCATCCTGAAAGTTGATGTTTCCTAGGCTTTGGGTAGCAAAGCGTATGTCTGGATCTTTGATTTTTTTATAGAAGTGTCTCAAGAAAATTTAACATAGGATTGTTATTTGTTGTCATATCTTCCTTATGCTTTATGAAATAGTAGGTCCAATTCTTGGTCACTCATATGTTGATCTTTCCTTTCATTGTTATTTGTTTCCAGCTCCATCAACACAACAATGATAATCAAGTCTGATCACCTGCACTTGAAGATTCTTTTTTTGTAGATATCTAATTTTGGCAATGACAAATGCCCAACAAATTGAAAAAACACAACACATATTGTTTTCTAATAAAAATACAATTATGAACTTACTTTAAGATGTGTATCATAACTAAGATATACTTATTCTTTTTTTTCATGTGAAAATACTTTCGGTTGAAAGGGAATTTATCCTTTATATTATAAATTTATTTGTCACAGAACTTTTATTCTTCAATGTATTTCAAAGGCCTGGGGTGAGTTCTTGTAATGACCCGGTCGGTCATTTTTGGAAATTTTTATAGATTTATCATTTTACCCCTCCAAATATCGACCCCGAACCTTTTATGATTGAGTTTTGAAAAGTTGGTTTCGAACTTTGAGTTTGAAGTTGAAAATTTGGTAAGTTTTGAGTTTGAAAGGCAAAGTTATTAAGAAATCAGTTTTTGGTGCCTTTTGGATTTTTGGGTGTCGGAATGGAGTTCCGTCTATTCAATCAGCCCTAGAATGTGAAATTTGAGTTGTGAGAATTGTCAGTTTCAGATTTAGAGTCTTTTTGAGGATTTGAGATCCTATATTGTGAAATTATGGAAATTTAGTCTTTGGATTGACTTTGGTCAACATTCGGGGTTCGAATGCTCAGATCAAAATTTCGAGAGTTCCCTTGGTTTTGGGAGGTGATTTTAGGCCTAGGTGAGGTCTAGGTTAATTTTTGAGAGACCCCAAGCTTGTTTTAGCTATATAGGTGTTGAGTTAGTTTCTTGTGGTTTTCATGGATGTCGGGTCAAGGAGACCTCAGATTCATGTTTTGACGGTTCCATTGAGTCCGGAACATCAAGTATAATTGATTTGTATATGTGGTTTGTGTTTATGGGGTTTCGAACGAATTCTGAGGGTCTTTTTGATGTTTTGAGACTAGGTTGTGTTTTCTAGTGTTGCAGGTCTTTCTTTTGCGATGGTCATGTTGCTTAAGCGACCTCCGCTTAAGAGAAGGGTATGTTGCTTAAGCAAATGAGGCTTCACTTTTGTGAGATCCGAGTTTTAGCGGGGTTCGCTTTTGTGACATCTGAGAGGGGTTTTTGTTTGTCATTTTTGGGGTTTAAATCCCATTTTTTATTTTTGAGCTTGTGGAACTCTTGGTGGCGATTTTGAAAAGGTTTTCTTGTGCTAAATCATTTGGGTAAGCTTTCATGAACCTAAACCTTCATTTCCCTTTGATTATTTATGAATTTTAACAGTAAAATTTGGGATTTTGATTGGTAAATAACAAGGTTTTTCAAGAACTCAACTTCTAAACTAAAATGGATATTTTGAACTAATTTTGAGTCCTTTTTCGAAATGATTTTCACCATTAAGTTCATAAAGTCATGAGTAATATTTTCAAGTATTAAATTTTGGATTCAAACCTTATTCTCGAAATTGGGTTTTGAGTTGATTGACCTATTTTTCAAAGTAATTGATGTGGGTATTGTTGTTTCCGGAATGTGATGGTGAATACTTGATTCATGATATTGATTGCGTGGCTTTGGAAGTGATCCGGAAGGGAAAGACTCAACATGGAGTGATTATTGATTGGATTAAGGAAAGTGATCTCGTAAACCTTGTATTCTAGTAGAATTCGTTTATTCTCTTCGTTGTTTGTGTGTTGGGAGTAATGGAAATGGGGTGGTTAATTGTCCACATGATGAATCTTAATGAAAAAGAAGGGGTCGAAATTAAAAAGGCTATGTGATAATCATGATGATGTGAATTTCCTTTTTGTGACCCTTATTGATTGATTGATGAAATGCTTGATATCATGAATGTGGACTTGAATTGCATGAATCGTTGTCTCTTCTGTGTGGTGTGATATTGCTTGTGTGCATTAATTATTGAACAACATGATGAGACAAGTGTTTATGATGTTGAGGTCATTGTCGGCAAGTGATATAAAACCGATGAGAAATAGTTTCGGCTAGTGATATAAAACTGATGGGAAATGGTTTCGGCTAGTAATTTGAAAGTTGATGGAAAATGGTTCCGGCTAGTGATATTGTCCGATGGAAAATGATTTCGGCGAGGGACTGATGATTTGTGATTTGGTGCATTTTGATGCTTTTGTGTGACTTACTTGTTAATTGTGATTGTTGTACTTATTGCGTGTGACGGATCTACTTGACATTGAGATTGACTTACTTGATTTGTTTGATTGTTGATTTGTGAATATTGGGTCTTGTGAGTCGTGTAGTGTAGAATTGATAGGTTGGGATGATCTCTGTGCAGGTTGTAGTTTGAGGAGGTTCGATTGGAGTGTCAGGGGTATTCGATTTCTAGCTAGATGTCATGTTTATTAGGTTGCTTGTTGGGTACCGTGTTGTTGGTACTCACCCCTTGATTTTACACTTGTGTAGGTTCCGAGACCGGGCCTGTGTGATCTCTTTCTCCTTCTTCTGATTTTGAGGCCTGTCAAGGATTTAGAAAGGTAGTTGTTTATCACTTCGACGAGCCTTATTTTTCCTTTTCTTTATACTTTGTTCTATTTGAGAAACAAAGACTGAGACTTGTACTTATTTCTTAAATTCCTCTTTATGTATTTAGTGGCTTGTACACGTGACAATCAAATTTTGGGGGTTTAATAGAAAGAATAAGTTTTTCCGCTTTATCTTGTTCTTGCTTTTGATTTTCGCATTTCTTTCGTTTTCGTTGGGTTGAGGCTGACTTTTTTTGGTGGAAATAAACAAGTGTCATCAAGTCCATTTTAAGATCGTGACAGTTCTAATACCTAAATAGCCTATTAAGTTATTGATTGATAGTAAAACAATGAATCTCAATACATTACGTTGATGATATCATGATGACAAAAAAATTAATGTACTCTTGCGAAAAAATTATATAATTTCTCCCGCTAAATTTTCTCCATACTTGAAGTTAATGTGGTAGCAATACATGATAAGTTGAAAATATGACAACATAATTATTGCGATTGTACAAATGAATTGAGTGTAGCAATGAACAAAATAATAATAATCATTGTTATACTACTTATAACAGGAAGAACGTTATGGTTTTTCAAAATGGTCCTTCAAAAGCAAAGGTAAAATTTACCATCAATTTGATAAGAAAAGTATTGAAAACACGGTTGTCGTGCGACCTAATTTGATAAGTCTATAAACACCCATTAAAAGAAAAGGAATATAAAATTAATGTGCACTTGATCTTTCAAAGTGATGTTGAGGTATATTATATAAATATGATAAATTTCAAGTTGTGATAATTAGCTTCTAATGAAAGTTCATGAAGTACATACATATTATAGTTCATTTCTTGAAGAAAATATGACTTGTAATAAACATCGTAAATGCTCGTCCGTTCTTTAAAATAAATATGTTAAGATGTGAGAAAAGTTATAAATAAGAAATATTCTTATGCATGATAAGATAAATGTCATACCTCACCTCTATATATAAGAGGTTTGAGAGAAATAAAGAAATTTTATTTTAGCACAAATGTCATTGGTCATGCACCATTACTACATCACAATAACATGTCTTATCATGAACTGTCGAAAGGTTAAGTCAGAATGAATCTGGTTCACCTTTATTCTGTTACAATGTTAAACCCAATTCTTCAACATCTTTGCCTATCATCAAAACTTCATACTTCTAAATTTGTGTAATCTATCACACCGTGATAACGATCACCAAAAATTCAATAATCATCGTCAGTCGTTACTCAGTAGTGTAAATAGACAATTAATAAATTTTGGAAAGACATAATTTGTGGATCTTGCCACTTAACACTTGGCTATAAATAGAACCTTACATTCTTATTAGAAGGTGTCTAAAAATTTCATTTTAACACAAATATTATACTAAAAATTCTCAAAATAGCAATTCTATCTTACATTCTAATTTAAATAGTTCCATTATTTGTTATTTCTTGCAAGTTAGTTAATCATAATCTTATTATTAGATCAATATAACTCAACTATTTATTCATATCATTTTAAAAATTAATACACCTCTTGCAAAATAGTACCCCAATAGTAATTTGAAGTAACAAATATGTTAAATAAAGTAGTACAATATATTTTAATATCTTGGGAGAAATATTTAAAAAAACTCCTAAATTCGAGTGAATTATTAATTTCATTTACAAATTATTAACGATTTTAAGAATATTTTTTTACTTGATTAATTTAATTTAATTTAAATATACCTTAATTTATGTGCATATTTTACTCATATTATAAGATTAAAAATATTTAAATTTAATTAGTTAAATAAAAATGTGATTTTAAAGTTATAATTTGCCTCAAATTCCAAGTGTTTTCAATACTCTCTCAAATAGGAAATGTAGAATAGAAGAGCATTGAAGACGCTTTGGGTCTTTTTATGTTTTCGTATTGATTATCAGTTTCTCCGATGGAGAATCTGGCTGGTTCTGCCGTATCCCAGACTTCCACCGCCACCGCGCCGCAGCCGCAGACGGCTGTTACCACCCCTTCACCGGCGTCACCACCGTCAGCCTCGAATCAAACCTCATCCGAAGAGAAAGACTCAAAATCTCCGGATTCACAGCTCGAAACCCTCTGCAAGACGATGTGCGGCAAGGGACTTCGAAGTTACGTAGTATCGAAACTCGCAGAGAAAAACACACTGCGCGAAGAACTCACCAAGGCGTTGAAACTTGCACCCAACGCAGCAAAGCTTGTACTTAGCTGTATGGGAGACTTCTTTGCGAAAAGGGGCAAAGCTTTTGATAAGGATGCACAGATGATTGCCACGAGGGAAGCATCTGCATTGGTTTTGGAGTGTTTCTTGTTGATGGGTTTTGATGTAATTGATGAAGGGGTAAAGGAAGAAGCTGCACAAGCAGCAGTGATATGGAGAAGAAGGTTTGTTGATGAACGAGGTATAAGAAAGGCTAGTACAATGGATGCACGGGGATTGCTATTGCTTATTGGGTGTTTTGGGATTCCACAATTTTTTTACAATGAGGATGTTAGGGACTTGATTCGAGTGAGTAATATCAGAGAGATTTCTACTGCACTCAGGAGATCAAATGTGCTTATGGAGAAGATTCCAGGTCCTTTTTCACTTCATTCTTTTTGCTTCTGCAAGCTACATTGTTTTGCAGTTCATTTGTTTTAAATAATATATGTGATAATATGATAATTGAAGGTAGTAAAAAGGGGCAAGGTACACTTAAGATCATGTGTATAGATAGAAGTTGTCTAATGATACACATAACAGAGCGGAAATAAAAACATACCATGGTGGAACCAACTAGTTGGAATTAAGCTGGTTGAATGTGTAGAAATAAGCGTGTGATCTAGGGAATTCTTAATTTTGCTTAAAAAGATATTATTTATGTTAAATTTGAGTTCTGTATGAGGAATTCATGGTGGATTCATCCACCATTGATGAAATCCCTAAGCTATTATAGAGAGATTAGGAAGAGAAGGAAAAGGAAACTGTTTTATTGAATGAGAAAATCACTTCAATTACAATTGGTGCTTGGTACATATAGGTCCAGATAACTTCTTGTAGAAGGTTCTAGCTAACTACATTCATAACTAACTGT
This sequence comes from Solanum acaule, assembly GCA_036250505.1. Classification (NCBI taxonomy): domain Eukaryota; kingdom Viridiplantae; phylum Streptophyta; class Magnoliopsida; order Solanales; family Solanaceae; genus Solanum; species Solanum acaule. The sequence continues at coordinate 25,640 of JAJOOR010000552.1, read as the reverse complement.
AACTAATTCTGTTAACACTTACAGTAAATAACAGAAATAAGGAACAGGTTGTTTCAATAATTTAATATTGGAATTATACCAGGATAGAACAAACGGACATACAAGATTCATATGGCTGACTGGAATTGATTTGGGATGAGCCGGAATCGATTGAAGGAACATGATTGGCCTTAGAAATAGTTGTGCTTTCAATTAGTGAGGTGAGCTTTGCATACATCAGTTTGATCTAAACAGCAAAATAGAGCATAATGTCCTAGTTGAAATGCAGAAAGGCCTGACGTGAAAGAGAACACGTGAAGTAAGAACTGTGCTTTGGGACAATAAGAATGATGGACTTCTTAGGTGGAAGATTTACTTATTCCTTCGAGATAATTGTGTGTTTGCAAGAAAAAAAAAGTAACTGGTTGGTCATAAGAGTGCTGAGTTTAATCCCTGTTAAACTACCGCACAACACTCGTAATAAGGTTTGTGATGGTAAATTTTTAGTCTTGGACTTTGTTTTTTTGATAAGGTTAGTCTTGGACTTTATCATTATACCTTGCTGACTATGCTGTTACTGAAGTTCCAGTCTGGGGATTACAGAAAAGCTCCTAAAATCCATAGTCTTAAAAGCAGTCTGAGTAGGGTAATTTCGTATGGATGTTAAAATTTTACTGCAAAGTATTTTGTTCTTGATTGCAGCACATGGTGGATGAGTAGTGTGAGAGTTGTTCCTTAAGTACAAACAGTTCCTATAAGGTACCGCAGCATAGTGTCCACTTTGTCGTCTACACCCATTCTCTTTCTTTCTTTTCCCTTGAGCTGTAGGGAAGTTTTATCTCCTTTTCTAGTGGTAAGATCACTCTATTTTCATTTCTTATATATCAATAAATGCAAAGTGTCCTATTGAAGTTGCATTTGCTGCCATTACAAAATATCTACCTTCTGTTAGGCCCTAAAGATTTTTGTATTGAGTTTTGAGTTTGGTAAGTAAAATGTTTTATTCATAACCACAGAATGGGTGATATATCTCTGTGTATTGGAAGTTGTAAGGAACTTAAGAAACAGACTATAAACCTACATTGCTCGGACTCTCGAAAATGTTGCCGCATCCGTGTCGGATTCTCCAAAAATGCACTACTTTTGGAGAACCCGACACACACCCAGTGGCACTTTTTAAGAGCATGAGCAGCATATCTATAAACACTCAAAAAAAGTTGATGGACCAGGGGAATCGCATATTTCCAATAATACAGACTAGTTCCTAGCAAGACTGCCATTTTATTTTAAACTTAGCTAGCTATCTAGCTTTTCATGGCATAACTTTAGTTTTACAAATAGCTAATCATAAAGAACAATCTCTTCTACTTGCTTTAACTGGTCTCCATTGGAATTTCTACAAAAGCTTTCAGCCTTTATCCTGTATATATCATTATATTGGTTCTTGTCTCGATGCTTTTCTTTTTATTCATAATGCCCCCAGAGAGACGCTAAGAGCTTCTTTCCCTGTTTGTTTTTGTGTTTTCTGATCCATGAAATTGATGTTTATTTGATTGCTTCTACTTGCTAGCCTTGTCACTCTAATTAGTGGCATCTAGTCACCAGCCTAAACACCGATGTCCTTTAATTTTCTATAATAGGAGAGTTTAGGTCAGCTTACGCACCTCGTCTAATTCACCGAGTACCTGCGACCTCAACACATGTATCTGGTAACTTTAGCTATCAAGGTTTAGACAGATGAAAAGAAATTACTTAGCTATTTGCCTCTGTCTAGGATTTGAATCCTAGTCTCTTGTGGTTCATTCTATTCTCCTTTATTGTTAGGCCACACCCTTGAGTGCACCAATGTCGTAAAATCTTCATCTTTCACCAACAAATATTTGAAGCATCAATCAGTCCAATTAATGGTACGTTATGGCCAACCTTGTGAAGCGTATCAGCTTCCATGTGCCTCGAAGATCCTACTAAGTCCCAAGGAATTTTAAGCAATGGCATTATTTGTAGAAGAACAATTCTATAATTTTTCATTTAAATCTTTCTAGTAGAAGCTTTTGGAAAATGTAAATGTATTAAGAAACTGTGCTCAACTTTTTACTCAAATGTATATGACAAGGTTGCACATGCATATATGTACTATCTTGGGGAGTTATAGTGGACTAGAGATGTCATGCTTCTACTTTTTTTTTTGGGCCCTATTATGGCATACACTGTTCTCGTCTTCGGATGTTAGTTGTCGACTAGATGTCGGTAGGGTTCCTCTGTTCTACCAACAACTGAAGATGCTGCTGAAGAATCTTCTGCTGCTTTTGTTTTTATTGCTCTCAGTTGTCATTACCCCACTTTAGCAGTTAGAACTCCCTAATCTTTCTATCTATCTTTATAAGTTGGAACAGGTGAGTTTGTTGCTTTCCAATGAAGGAGGTGGCATATGTTAGGCTGTGGACTAGATGACTAAATTGGCTCGGTGCTTTCTTCATTTTTTAAATTTGTTTTGGTAGGAACAATCAGAAGCCAGTCAATCAAGTAATTTAAAGTAGACCATTTCAGTGGTAGAGAGGCTTTTATACTGTTTGGGATGACGCTATTACATTAATTGCTAACTCGCCAGTCTATCAAGTAATTTAAAGTAGACGATTGCAATGGGTTAGAGAGGCTTTTATACTGCTTGGGATGACACTTGCATTATTTGCTAACTATTCCAACTAAGTTCTTATATATGGAGGAGAAGTTTTTAAGGTGATAATGCTAAAAACCCACGAGAAATGATGTATATTTGGAGGTAGTGCCTTTATTCTTGATGTGGTAGGTAAACTGTTCTAAAGTCATCGGAATTATATGGGGTATGGACTCAGTCTTCGAGGGTAGTAAAAGTTTGTGTAAACCCTGATAAAAAATGTTTGTATAAAATCCAAATAGATTGATACCAGATAAAAAATTTTATCTCCCGTACATCAATAAGGAAAATCTTGTGTTGGTTTCATGTCCGGGTTACTGGTAATGATATTAAAATCATAAAGCAGCTTACAAGTGTTGAATTGGTAACTTCCCTTGTTGTGGTGCTACATCCCTTATATATTCTTTCCTTGCCATTGGTGCTACAGTTTTCTATATCTTGATATTCCATACAAAATCTCATATGCTGTCGCAGTGTGGCCTTTCATTTACTGTTATTCTTCCTGAATTTGGTTCTCTAATTTCCACTCCCCATTTCATTTTCTTCCCTTTCTGTGGTGTTACCATTTTCTATACCTCGATATTCCATGGGAGAGCTATTAAGTGGTCGTAGTGTGATGTTTCATTTCCTGTTGCAGTACTTGTATTTTGTTCTTTTGTATTCTTGGTAGGCATGCTGTTATGCCTTGTTAATTCTGAGGAGTCAATGAACCTTTAGGTATTTTCACCATTATTTTGGATACTGTGTTCGTACATATATGTGTAGTGCGAAGATGTCAAATAAGGGGAGAAGGAGGGTTATAATGATATTAAATAAGGGGAGAAGGGGGGTTATAATGTTATAAATAAGGGCAGAAGGGTGGACCCATTATCCTCTGAGTTTTGAACTGTGCCTCAATGGCTCTTGGAGATTTTTCAGTCATAAAAAGAATGATATTATAATATGTCAATATTTGAAATGTTCATTGTGTTTTGCTGCCAACTGTAGTGATGATGAATAAAGAAGCGGATTTTAAACTGTGTTAACTCTTGCAAATTCAAAATTAACAGAAGCAATGGTGAATAATTGAGTTGATAAAAAAGAGTTGGTGAAAGTTGCAGATCAACAGAAGTAAAGGTTATTCTGGAAAGTCTTGTCGCCGAAGTATGATATTTTTGTGTTGATAAAAGTCATAGGGCAAGAGAAATCTATATCCATCTTCCTTTCTAACATTGCTTGAGGAAATCTGGGGACGAGATACAGTAAAACGATCAGGTCAAGTCTAGACTAGATGAATTGCCCAAGTATGTAGTACTTTAGATTCTCAGGGAACAATGGATAACCATATTTTAGGCTGCTCCCTTTCTTGAACTGGTATACTTTTTGTATATGGGGAATCTTTCACCTTTAATGCAATAAAATCATATTGACATGATGTATTTCTGATTAATGAAAGAGAAAATATAAGTGGGAAATTTGCTGTTTCTTCCTATTTACTTTGAGCTGTTGAGGACAGGACTTTGTAAACTTCTATACTTAATCAATATGTAGGATATTTCCCTTTTCTCCATCTTTTTAAAAATGAAGGTGGTGTTTGAGCCAGTTATGGGAAACCTCGACTATTCCACCAAGTAGTTGCTACTCCCCATTGTCACAAATATCGGATATACTGGATGGCCTTTTCTTTCATTTCACATTGGGGGATTACTTTTGATTGGGTAAAACCTGCAGGTCATGTTCCAGAATGCATAACCCCCCTCATATATCTTTAGAAAACTAGTGACTATCATTTAACATTTTCATTTGCTTCCTTGGATACATGTTTTATTCTCCCCACTTGATACTTGGGACCTTGGTTTGCATGAGTAGAAAAACTACTAAGTTATCTGCCTGCGTAACTTTGTTTAACTTTGCAACAGAAATAATAGAGGGCATGGTGAAGCATAAGATGGAAGTTGATGCTGTAGATGTTGCTTATACTTTTGGAGTTGAGGAAAAATGTAGCCCTTGCGAAATATTGTCATCGTTTTTAGAAGAACTTAAAGAATCGCTGAAGAAAAAGAAATGCCAATCGCATGGTTCACATGCTGTTGTGGTAATTCTTGAATTTCATCTCGAGCACTAATATTTCCCCCCTCCCATATCAATCATCATAACTAGCTTTTGTTATGTTATACAGAATGAAGCAAACAAGAGGGAATTGTCTACTATGAAATCTGTCATCGAATGTTTGGATGCCCACAACATTGATCCCTCAAAGCTTATTCCACGATTCCGTATCAGTGACAGAATTATGAGCTTGGAGGAAAAAATTGCTAGGAATGATCAAAGAAGGGAGAAGATGGTGCAAAATCTGAAATTTGATGAAACTGGGTTATCTAGAAGGTTTGAAGAGAGACGAGCAAAACGCACACGCATACTAGGTGCAGAGTATCAAAGACCTGTAAATCACATCAGTAGCCAGAGACCCTTGTTAGCAGGTCGACCTGCTAGCCACATTTATGGTTATTCTGTGTCACCATCAGCATTGCCTAGATCTGTTGCAGGCCCGATTCATGACACTGTTCCTGGCTCACCAGCAGCAAGTCGGGGAGGTATGGTTATGGGTGGAGTTAGTTCAGGTATAATAAGAAGCACAAATAACGCTCTACAAGCTGGCGCATATGGTGGATTTCGTGGGAGGATACCATTTGAAGGTGAAGCTGGGCAAATAAGAAGTTACAATAATCAGTTATATGAATGGCAAGAGAATGCATCCATGCATGAAAGGGAGGTCTCTCACAACTATGGATACAGGTCATCACCATCGTGGCAAGGCTCTATGGAGTTGCCAAACCCCGTTCCTGTTGGTCCTGGTTACCAGACCGCTACTTCTGATCCTTATCAGTTGGCTAGTACTGGTCGAAGTTCGCCATATCAGAACAGAGGTGGTGTTCCCTCTGTTTACCATTATTCATCTTACTTGTACCCAGGGGCATATTATCCCCAAGGCATGCAGTAACATGTACTTTTAGGTTTCTCTTGTAGAAATGCTTTGAAGTTGATAAACCTTGTGGGTGTAAATTATACAGTTTAAATGTGGTTTAAGGAAGCATCATGATTCATGTGTTGCTTGCCTAGTTCAACTCTGTTAAAAAAAATTTATACTGTCGATATATAAAAATTAAACTTAAATCTTAATAGAAAGAATGCTAATAAGAAGAATTTTTGAAAAAGTTTGAACTTCTATACAATAATGAAAAGAAGTACTTGTACAGTCATATCGTTAAAATCTAATTATACATCGACTACACTAATCATGGGCAAGTAATCTGATAAGCAACCTGTATATTCAAGTAAATCAGTATTTTTTTTTTAATTCAGTTTTATTTGTGTTTCGTCTTTTATCTTGGCTGTTGGTTCCTTAATGCATGTGTGGCTGCACCCTCTGATATGCTTATTTCTTGATATGTTTCTTAACCGCATAATATATATATAAATTTGCCTTTTAACTTGATTTCGTTTCATACTTATGCCCTTTAGGCATGGGTGTGCACAAGCAGACATTTAAACTTATATAAATTTAACAAATAGAAACACATGAATCTACCACGTAGGACACAAATTGTCAAATAGAATACCACGTAGAACATGTGTATCTATTTGTTCAACTTATTTAAGTATCTACTTGTGCACATCCAAAGTTCAAGGGCATAAATATAAGATGAGACCAAATTTTAAGGCATATTCATATATTATATATGCCGTTTCGTAACTGGGCTTTCCACAAACAGCAATGGTATTATATTCTACAGTTAATTAGCCCTCTTGCTAGAAAATTCTGCTGCTTAAGGTCTAATATCCTTTTGCCATTTTTTCTACTTTAAGGATTAGACAGCTGGGGTTATTCAGTAATGCACATTGGTTTGAGATGGATCATTTATTTGCACCTCACTGTCCTTTCATATAGACAGGATGAAATTCTGTGGAAAAAGAGTTTTTTTCTTTTGAAAACAGCATTTATTAATGCATGTAATTGAAGTCAATATGCACCTTTTTGTCATTAAAAAGTGTTCTTTGCCTCCTGATCTACAAAAGAAAGAGTTCATAGCACAGCTGAGCTAAGGTAGCAAATATGTAATCAGAGATTACAAATCATAAGTTTAGAGTGTCTAAAATCTTAAAGCACGTGTGGAAGCATTGCATAGGACTCCGAATTGAACAATTCAGGCAAATTATCTGCAGCATGGCGGAAAATGTGGCTTGTTGGAATCCAGGTTGAAAAATGGTTCCAACAAGAGTTTGAGATGTATCAGCTAACATCATTTATCAGTCAGTGAGCTTCTTCTGATCAGCTACAACACCATTATCAGAGACGGTAAGGTTCTTCTGATCAGCTACAACACCATTATCAGACACGGTAAGGTTCTTCTGATCAGCTAAAACACCATTATCAGAGACGGTAAGGTTCTTCTGATCAGCTACAACACCATTATCAGAGACGTTAAGGTTCTTATGATCAGCTACAACATTATCAGAGGCGGTAAGGTTCTTCTGATCAGCAACAACACCATTCTTAGAGGTGGTAAGGTTCTTCTGATCAGCTACAACACCATTATCAGAGACGGTAAGGTTCTTCTGATCAGCAACAACACCATTATCAGAGGCAGTATGGCTCTTATGATCAGCTACAACACCATTATCAGCGGTAAGGTTCTTCTGATCAGCTTTTGCAGAAATGTCTATTCTGCAGTCACTAGGAGCAGTAAGAATGTCAGAAATAAATTTTATCAACGAGCAGAGACCACCCAAGAAGTTATGATCAATGACACCTCGTCCTTCGTAAACATGAGCAAAGTCAATCAGCTTGATATGTGCACCTGGATTCTTTCCTTTCAATGCCAGCTCTTTTTCAAAAATCACCAGAATTGAGCAAGAATACAAATGGAATATAGTTTGATCCTCAAACCAAGCTTTCAGCTCCAGTAACTGAGATAAAATGCCAGTAGAGCCGCCATAAACAGTTGATGCGAAAGCGCAGTCAGGTCTCAAATCCAAATCATTCAATGTGTTTGAAGAAACAAACCTTCTCAGGACTAACTTGACTTCCTCTGTAGAGAGTTTCTGAGCAGTTTTCTTTCCAGGCTTCCAGAATCCTAGTTCTTTGCTTCTATAGATTTGCAACCCCGATATCCTGAATCCTAATGAAAGGCTTGACGATTCTCGATCTTTTTTTAAGCACTTCTGAATATATTTCTCGGATGCTTCGGGTGCCCAGGTTCTTGAACCAATCTTAATGTCCATTATCGATGGATTGACATGACCTAGAGCAAGGTCTTCCAAGACCAAGTGAGGCAGCAAGCCAGATCCATCAGATGCTTCTACGAGCTGAGTTCCATAGAAGGTGGGGAAAAATCTTTGAATGTGTTCTGGGATCCCAGTGTTAGTAGACAATGAACTATAGAATGCAACCTCATTGGTACCTCGTTCATCACCTTGCAGAGGCTTGTAGAAGCGTCCTGATTCATCCACTAGGGGACCAAGCTTCCCGATGCCCGCTTCGTGTCCTGCGACTTGATGTTGAGGAACCTTAAGCATCTTCACAGAAAGTGAAGCACTTCAGAAATTAAACAGAAGTGCAATTTTCTTGTAATCAAAGTCCCCGACACACAAAGTGTTTCCTGTATTGAAACCAAATTACAACTCTTATTAGCCACTTGAGAAAGCTCAAAGTTCAACCTGAGTTAAAGAATGGGAAATAGCTGAAGTTGTGGACAAATTTTTTGCTGATTTTCCGTTCACAACAATTGGTGTTATATTTACCAAAGAATAACAAAAGTTAATAGAAGCATTTAGTCAGGATTGTTTCTGGAACCAAGTTGTTACTTCGACAGAATAATGTTACTTGCAGTCTCCCCATACATATTAATAGGCAGCTTCTGCTACGCCTGCTGTTAAAAATAACTCCAACCACTAAGAACAACATGAATGACCAACGAATAACATCATTTCTTGAAACACAATTGTGACATTCATCAAACACATTCACTTCCTTACTATTATTTCCCCCCAACCTTGTGCTCAAACTAGCTAAAGAAACTACCTGAGGAAAACTAACGTTCACAAAATGATACCAAACATGGCACAAATTCAGGGACATACTACATAGCAAATCAAGGATGATCACTAATATTTGATGAGTTTTCTTTTTTTAGCTGTTCCTATCTGTCAGCACTCAAACTCTTAAAATAAGACATGATCTTTAAGACAATTGTTAAATTAAGTCTTAGACCTAACTCACACCCCAAAAGCTAGCTCAAAGGGAGGAGGATAGCCCTTATAAGGAGTCCACCCATCTCATTAACCACCAATGTGGGACTTTTGTCATTCTTTAACAACAATAACCCAAACTTCTTATTAAAAGTTATTTTATTCATGACGCGGACTCTATCCTGACTGGCATACTGAAGCTTATACAGATTACAAATGAAACAACAAAAAAGTACCACCACTTGTTGTCAGTTTACAAGTCCCTGAATGGAGCAAGAACCATAAGGTTTGATTGTTGGCAACAAAAACTTATCTTCTATGGTAGGCTTGCTTTCACCTGGTCCACCACCAACAATGATTCCACTATGGGTTCATCTACAGATGGATGGATGGATTTGGATGGATTTAAAAACTAGTATCCACAAGGACAACCACATATTTCCCATTTTGGATAATTCATTTCTAGGACAAACACCACATATTTAACCTATAATATATTTACACACACAAGAGTGAAAATAATAAAAGGATTATTACATCATGTAGAAAATAGTTAAATAAGGAAAAAGAACAGGAAACAAGTTAGAAATGCGAGATGCAAGCAAGCTTGAAGCCACATTCTTGTGGAATAACACGAGTAATTTGCAGAAATATGTTAGGTACATTCCCTCAAATGAATAAGTTGGCATATGTGAATCAAGTAAGCTGAATTCCAAATTAGTTTGAGTACAATATGAATCATTTGTATCTATACGACTCCATGGAATAAGTTAACATATATCAACCAAATACGCATCAATATCAAATGAGTTAAACTCAGCTAAATGAAACATCCGTATCCATTTTGCTCTACTGTACAAGCAGATTATGATAGAAAAATGTGAAAGAGGTCGTATGAAGAACATACTCTTCATTAACAAGTATGAGCACAAGCTCAAAACGTAACCATGAAAGCACTAGCCATTTTTGCATTTGAGAGGGTAAAAAGTAGTCATGCAATTTTATTGGGCCGGGAAAAACTTAAACCACTTGTATTCTAGTAAAGGTTGCAGTAAGTTTCACATTGCGACATGCAGAGGCAGATCCAGCACAACCTCAAACTTGGACAATAATATATCTAGAAAACTTCAAGAAAAATTCAAAATATGGATATATATTTAAGGCATAATACATAAATAGACACTCAAACTTGGCCTCAACTGGCAAGTAACCATTCCAACTTTGAGAGTGCACATCTAAACACCTCAACTCAATCTCAACTGACAACTAAACACTCCAACCTATGTTGTTCGGACTCTCCAAAAATGTTACCGCACCTATGTCAGATTCTCCAAAAATACACTATTTTTGAAGAATTCAACACACACCCGTCAACATTTTTAAAGACTCCGATCAACATAGACTCCAACTCATCCTCCAACTTTTTGAGAGTGCATCTAAAATACTCCAATGGTCTCAAGTGATAACTAAATACTCCAACTCACCCTCCAACTTTGAGGGTGCACATCTAGACACCTCAACTTTATCTCAATTAACAACTAAACACTCCAACTTGTCCCCACTACGTCTCATAGACACCCGATGCTAACATAGCACATAACTTTAGAGGTATGTAAATGATCATGTTGTAAGTTGGAGTATTCAACTTACACAGTAGAAATGAGTTGAGGTGTCTAGACGTGCATACTCAAACTTGGAGTGTTAACTTTCCGTACTTGTTTATGTATAATCCCTATATTAAATAGAACATCCCCTGCTTTTAGATCTTGGATTGACCTCTAAAGAACTGCATAGCTAGATCACACCCAAATGATTGCAGATCACTAAAATTTGTTCAAACAAAGAAACAAAATGTAACTTTAACATTAAGCAGATTTATGAATCTCATTTTTACCCCCAAAAAAAAAACAGATGCAAACAAAAATCCCATTTTCAGCAGTATACTTAGAAATAAAAATTGAATCTACCAAAAGTAAGAGCAGAAAGTGGAATCTAAGTAAGTACTTTTACTATACTAAACATATATACAAGTAAACTACAAAATTTAACAAGCTTAGGCCATGTGCTAGCAACAGCAAGAAAAAAAAACAAAAAGTTATAAATAAATTTAAGAATATACAATAAGATCAAAGATTGCAACTTTATGTCAGTATTTGTATTTGTTTCTCTTTTAGTAAAAAAGAAGCAAATTTTCTTGACCAAAAATCTGAATCACAGCTAAAGAATTAATCATTCTTTCAAAATAAAAAGTTGTTAATAATCTTTAACTAACAAATAACATCAAAATTCCAAAAGAGAAAAATATTAAAGATTCAAAATCTAACTTTTAAATAATTACCTTTCTTTAAACTCCTCCAAAAAAGCAGTTTAATGTGTTCCCACAGACATTTTGCGGAAAGTCCGAACAAGGTTTAAATAGAAGTAGGTAATTATAAGGATTGGTTAGTGAGGCTTCATTAAGTGCGGTGGTGTGAAGATTCCTTTTTAGACACGTGTTATTTTTGTTGAGTAGCTCTAGCCGGTATTTTAAAGGGCGGGGCGTGTGACCGAACGTTTTATTTAGCATAGGGGTGATGTGTAAGCTCATTGGATTAAAAAAAAAAGTAAGCTCATTGGATATTTAAAATTTCAATTTATAATATATATAGTATAATAAAAATATATTAATAGTTTGAAATAATTACAAATATGATTAAGAAAACTTCTAGAAAATAAAATTTTTAACATGATTATACAAATATAAATAATGTAATGATATAAAAATTATTATGAGATGCAAATCAACTCTAATATTTTAACTTTCTAATAATAAAAGAAAATATATTATTATCATGTTATACAACTTCACCCCCTCCCCCCTAAAAGAAAATAATCAATAAAACTTACTAGTAATATAATAAAACATCACTTCATCATGAATAAAAATAAAATTATTTTCAAATAGCTAAATATAAAATATTATAATTTTGAGACATATGACAAAAATATGAAGACCAATAATAAGTAAAAAAAAGTAAAATTTTGTTATGTATTTTTAAAAACAATATTTTGTAATATATAATTACCCTCACACTGTTTAAAAATAGTAAAGATGCATTACTACAACTTGTTATTTAAGTTACTCTCAATCTTCTTATAATTTTTATAGATTAAAAAACTATTAAGTATCATTCATTTATTCAAGAATTATGAGGGTCAACAATGTCAACTAAAAAATTTAACACATAATTTGTGTAAGATCTGTTAGGCAAGCCTCGGGAGACGAGAATTGGGCGTTGAGCATGCTTATGGCGTACAGTCGAACGCTTAAGGCGTAAGTCTTACAAAACTAAGCCTCATACTTAAGTCTCAGGGTGATTTGCTAGATACCTACCCGGGAGCAAGCCCCAAGGTGAGTCCCAATAGATCTTTTAAAACACTGTAAAGAATTACAACCATTTGAATTTAATAGATAAGAAAATGCTCATATAATCTTATATACATGATATTCATAAAATAGAAATAATAATAAGAATGGATGTGCAACACAAATTTCTACATTTATCACTTTAAAAAAAGATAGAATCGTTCGAATTTCTTCTAAAGCCACATGCAATTAATAAATTGTAGAAACAACACTAATTGTTTATTTTTGTCACATCAATCTAAAATCCAGAAGAGAAACTGTAATTCTAGTTTGTACCGAGAAGATAGAAGGTGTCATCAGAAAGACGAAAAGCCTAGTTTGTGTTGTCTACGACCGAAAGTAATACTAAACTTAGTGGTAAATATAATTACGAGTAAAATAGTAATTTTAATATAATATTATATTTTAAAGACCGTTAATTCAATAATCTAATACTAATAAATTAATATTATTTTTTTCTGTTCAATTTATTGGTTAAACTGATTTTTGCACACCTCTAATGACATTGTTTAGCTTAACACAAAACCTAAAAAACAAATAAATATACTTTTAAAATTTATAGTCTAAAATGAATCTTAGATATTTACATGATTATAAATTTTTATTTCAAAAATAAAATAAATTAAAATTAATTTATTTTTAATTATAAAAAAATAATATTCTTTCTAAAGAACACTAAAAAATAATGATTATGAGGGAGAAAGTAGCATTACTAGATCCGAACTCCTTAAAGGAAATTGGCTTTTTCTATTCCGCATGGCAGACATGATGAACGTATTAAATTAATCATCACTTCAACAAGTTGTCTTTATTCCTAAATATATAATAATATTTTTTTTAACTTTTTGTTTTGTTTTTAGCAATTGTGAATGAGAAGTTAGCTCTCAAGAAATATTTTTTATTTTTTGCCTTCTTTTGACATAATCCAAAAGTTAACTTTTTATAAAAATATTAATGTAAAAGTTTAGGGATCTCCGCAGGCAAATTATACATAACTTTCCGCAAGTTTGGTTTATGGATGTTTATTTTTTGAAAGTATGGATATAGATTGATATAAAAAGAAATAGATGTAAATAATAGTTTAGTTGATTTCTTAGTATGATCTAACGATATAAATTGATCTTATAATGAAATCAAAATAGCAATTGAATGAAGAACAAAATGATTGAGGAAGTATTAGATCTGAAAAATGGGCCTTCGTAGCGTGATGTAACACCTTGTATTTTTAGGCTATGATTTGAATCGTTCTATGCATGAGATTGGATCCGAATCCGATTAATTTGATTATATCTAGGTGAAAGGGTCAAGTCTTAAATGTGGTAAGTGTGTTGAATGTGAATTAAGATTCAAGGAAATTCTAGCACAAAGTTGGGTTAAAAACATCTACAATGCTAAACAAACTTCTATCGATAAAGTTTGTCATATGAGTTTGCCCTAGAAATGCTAAATACCCCCCCCCCCTCCCCCCCTAATAACTTTTTTGTATGAATATAAGATATGATCTTCTTAGAAAAGGATTGCAATTCTCATTCCACTTTAATGTAGACATTCTGAGCATACAAACAGGAACAATTTTAGCATAACAGTCTAAGCTAGCATGATATGGAGATAATCAACTCATACCAAGATCACATAAGTCAATCTTCAGAATGTTAGACTTGAACCCCATTCTATTAAGTCAATTTTAGTGGTTTCAGATTTTTTAAAGGTATCTCCTACTGATATGTTTGGTATGCCTCCGGATAGGATATCAATTTCTGTATAGGCTTGGAGTCGGCACTTGTCCAATATCTATCTCTCCTTATTGCATGACCCGATCGAGTTGAGGGAACTCAAGACTCGGCTTCAAGAGCTTCTAAAAAAGGGGTTTGTTTGTCTTAGTGCATCGCCTTGGGATGCTTCGGTGTTGTTCGTGAAAAAGAAGGATGATAATATGAGGATGTTTAAAGAATATAGACATTGAATAAGGTCATTATCTAGAATAACTACCCCTCACCTTGCATAGATGCTCTTTTTGACCAGTTGTAGGGTGCTTCAGTGCTCTCAAAGATTGACTTAAGGTTAGAGTGCCATCAATTTAAAATTAAGTTTGCGAATGTGCATAAAACAACTTTCATGACTCGATATGGACATTTTTTAGTTTTTTAGTGATGTCGTTTAGGTTGACTAATGCACCAACAACTTTCATAAGTTTGATGAATGGTGTTTTCAAGTCATATATGGATTCCTTGTGATTGTGTTTATAAATAACATTTTGATCTACTCCAAGAGTAAAGAGGAGCATGCAGAGCTTGTGGATTTGTTAACTATTTTTTTTTACCATTTTTTTTTAGAGATATTTATTTTCTTTCATAAACAAAACGATTCTAAATACTCCTACTAAATAGAATTGAATTATCGGAATTTAAAATTTAAAACTAAAACTGACCAATTGAATCGAAAAACTAAAACCGAAATTACAATAAATTCAATATGGTCAATTTTTTCGATCTGAACCAAATTATCCCAGCCCTACGAGCCACCCTTATTGATTTCTGATCATATCGTGGTCGTTATTAAAATTGTGATGAGCTCTTGGCATCCAGAGACTTGTTGTCTTCCTTCATTATTTTATTGTCTATATTTTGAATTTTTGTTAGACAAACTTGTTATATATAGCTCTATTCTTGTATTTTAGATGCTCTTGTACGAGTGACACCAGATTTGACATTTGATTTCTGTATATATTCGTCTTTCTTTGTCATTTTCGGGCCCTTTTGCTACATTTCTTTTGTTTTAAAAAAATAATAAATACTACTTAATAATAATCCATACTTCACTTTGCAAACTCTCTTGATGCACTCTCTTGTCAAATGTTAGTTGTGTAACCAAATGGTGAGGCTTCCCTCCAAACTCAAACCTCCAAAACCCAAAACCCTAATCTCTCTTCTTACATCTCAAACTCAAAAATCACTTCACCACACATTCTCTCCATCTCTTTTGCAAACCCATAAACTCTTCAACCATCTGACCCAAATCCTCTCTCATGCCATTACTTCAGGCTATTTCACAAACCCATTCATTTCCAGCCAACTCCTCCACCATTGTCTTTCAAATTCTGACTTCACCCTCACTTATTCTCACACCCTTTTCACTCAAATCCCTAACCCCAATGTCTTTTCTTGGAATTTCCTCATCCGTGCATACTCCCATAGTTCATTCCCCCAAGAAGCCATTAGTCTTTACAATCAAATGATGCAGAAAAGTTTGATTCTTGATAATTTTACTTTCCCTTTTGTACTGAAAGCTTGTGGTAGATTAGTTAGTTTTCATAAGGGTCTTGAAGTTCATTGTGTGAGTTTGAAATTGGGATTTGAATTTGATGTTTTTGTGCAAAATTCTTTGATTTATATGTATTTTCAATGTGGGGTTGTTGAGTTTGCACAGAAGGTGTTTGATTTTATTCCTGATTCTGTTCGTGATGTTGTTACTTGGAATAGTATGATTTCTGGGTATTTACAAAGTGGGTGTTGTTATCTAGCAGTGAAGGTGTTTGGAAAATTGTTGCGCGAAAGTGATGTGAGGTTGAATGATGTAAGTATTGTGAGTGCTCTTACAGCTTGTGCAAGAACTGAGTTGCTTGATGTGGGGAAGAAGATTCACGGGTTGATTGTGGTCTATGGAGTTGTAATGGATGTCTACTTAGGTTCTTCTTTGGTTGATATGTACACGAAATGTGGGTGTTTAGAAGATGCTAAAACTGTTTTTGACAGATTGTTAGATAAAAATATAGTCTCTTGGACTTCTATGATTGCAGGTTATTTGAAATGTGATATGTGTAAGGAAGCGATAGAGTTATTTAGGGAGATGCTGATGGCTGGGGTTATGGCCGAACCTGCCACAATTGCTTGTGTAGTTTCTGCATGTGGGCATTCAGGTGCACTGGATCTTGGAAGGTGGGTGCATAATTATAGCGCAAGGAGTGGAATAGAAATGAACCTTATAGTGAAGAATTCTTTGATTGATATGTACTCTAAATGTAGACTTGTTGATAAAGCTCTAGAAGTTTTTCATTCGTTAACTAATAAGGATGTTTATTCGTGGAGTATGATGATTTCTGGGTTAGCTATGAATGCAAGGTCCGAAGAGGCTTTGCAATTATTTTTACTAATGGAAGGATCAAGAGAAGTAAGTCCGAATGAAGTAACGTTTCTTGGAATCTTATCTGCCTGTAGTCATGGTGGATTTGTTGATGAAGGGTTTTACTATTTTGAGAAAATGACTAGGAGATACAAATTTTCCCCGGGGATTGAGCACTATGGTTGCCTGGTTGATCTTTTGGGTCGTGCAAATCTTCTGGTTGAGGCTATGTATTTGATAGGTTCCATGCCCATTCAGCCGGATGCTGTCATTTGGCGATCCCTGCTTTTTGCTTGTAGTAGACACGGGAATGTAGAGTTGGCCGAGGTTGCTGCCAAAAAGATTAACGAATTGGAGCCAGAGAAGTGTGGGGCACATGTACTGTTGTCTAATGCCTATGCCTCTGCATCTAGGTGGAAGGATATGAAGATGGTAAGGAGGAATATGGGTGCTGAGGGAATCCAAAAGCAACCTGGATGCTCTTTTATTGAAATAGATGGTTTTGTTCATGAATTTCTTGTTGCTGATAGAACACACTGTCAGATTGACATCATATGTGCTACACTTCTGGCAATAAATGTCGTTCTAAAATCAAGAGCACCTGAGCTTGTTTTCCTGGATTTCTTAAATTAATATGAGAACATCCCCATTGTTGCGTGATATCACCCCCTCATGTAAGTCCACCGACTCATTTCTTCAGATAGAAATGGCTAAGGCCATAGGTAATTCGTTATAATATCTGCATTTGTTGAGAAGCTGGTATCTTGAGGGCTCCGTATTCTGTTAAGAATTTGGCAAATTCTTCTGGAAGAATGAGATAATAGTAGTATATGTTTTGTTAAATGTAAGATGTCTGAAGATAGGCAGAAATACTAAAAGAATACTGCTTGAAGGTTCTGTATTGTGTTACTAATTGAACAAATTCTTCTGGGAAGAATGAGAAGAGTAGTATATGTGGCTATTGCATGTAAGTCGATTGAGGACAGAGATGATTGTTACTAAAAGAATACTGCGTGTATCTTATATGGTTTCTTAATAATGAATCCCCTGCATATGTTGGTCCCAGGTTGGACGTTGCCTTCCGGGAACTGTGGGAAATCCCATGCAAAATCTGACAATGCATAGTTTCTTACTGGTTGGGACTCAACGTGCTCGTGTTATGCTGGAAGTATGATGCAGGCCTACCTACAGCTGCTTAGCTATGCTCAAGGTGTTCCGTGTGTAAAAAGCCCATATTATGTCAAAGATCAGCAATGGATGGAACTATTAAGTAATGCCATCCAGTAGCCCCCAGAGTTGATTCAGTTACTAGGTACCACATCTTTTCTGGTCCAGAAGACGTATATGCTCGAGTTACATCTAATTATTATTTTTCATTTAAGCTCACTGGCTATGGACTGCAGAAATCTTTTTGCTTTAAAGCTAAAATCTTTCCCACAAGTTTTCCACAGAGAGGGGTTATTTGCAACCAAGACACCCCAAGAATCCAGTCCAGGACCACCCAAAGAGAATGAAAAAGGTATCTGCTTTACTTGTTCACTCAAAACGTGGAAACATCGAGCATCCATACAATGTGGATAGTGGTTGCACTTCGATTCAAAGTTCTGCTATCTAAGACGAGGACATGGGATATGGAAGATACTTAAAATTCCCAAATCCTCGGCCACCTCTGTACCCTGCTATATTCCTGATGATCCTGTGATATCCAGGACGGAATTCATTCATAATTTGTTGAACAACTCAACACAGTATATCAATGGATTTGCTATATCTAAAGTTCTAAACCATAAATATCCTCTTTTCATTTCAAACTTATTATATGCTAGTACAACTAAGTACTGACTATGAACTTGGAATCATTCATTGCTAGAGTATTCACAAACTCATAATCCATACAACTTCATCAGATTACATTCTAATCATCATCAACATACTGAGTGAAGTTCCACTAAGTGAGATCTGGAGATGATAGCATATACGTAGACCTTATCACTACCTCGTAGAGGTAGAGAGACTATTTTCGAAAGACAACATTCTAATTATCAATGCAGCAGAAAGAAAAAAGAGATCCTAACTGAAAATCTTACATGGAATATGGGGAAAAGTTCTTCCTTCAAAAAAATTCGTAATTGAGTTTATTAATTATTTTCCTCATATTTAATACTTTATTGAAGCAAGCAGAAATATGACCGATATTTGTAATAACTAATCTAGTACCCTCTTCATTCCTTTTTAGTTGTCATGTTGCATTTTTCGAGATTTAATTTGACTAATTTTCAAAGCTAAGTTAGATTGCATTGTTGTCATTAGGGTTGTTCATGGTTATGGTTAAAAAACCAAATTGAACCGCAATCTGAATCAAACCAGTTAAAAAGAACCGATATTTGGTTTGGTTTGATTTTAAATTTTAAAAACCGATACTATTTGGTTTGGTTTTGGTTTTACTAAATGACAATTGCAAAAATAACCAAATCGATAAATTAGATATATAAATTTTATAATTATTTATATATTATTCATAAATAAAATATAAATGTTTTGTTAAATTTTAATTAACTTAAGTCTTTAACTTTACCATTTTCTCAAGCCCAACACTTCAATTTTAGCCCAACTATTACAATCCTCAAGTCCATCAAAATTAGGGGTGGGCATTCGTTATTCGGTTCGGGTTTCTCAAATTTCGGGTTTGGTATTTTGGTAATTGGTAGTTTAAAGTAGATACCAAATACCAAATACCAAAATTTTGAATTTCGATTTGTTAATTCGGAAAACGGTAAATTAAACTTCGGTTTGGTACGGTATTCTGTAATACCGTATTGAAATTATAGTCAATAGTATTACAAAGTTAATACTATTTCTCCAATTATTTCTATTTTATTTTAAGTGGAGGCACGATATAACAGAAGATCAACAAGTAAGAAGACATCAAGAAAAGAAAATTGATACAACTAAAAGACATGTATTTGGATTGTTTATACTTATTCTATAACTTTCTCTTTGGACTTGTACTAATGAGTAATTGAAATGTTGATATATGACCTTCATTAAGTAGATAATTTGGTATTCAGGAAATACCAAATACCAAATGGTACTAATGTCTCCTATCAAACTCAAACCTGAATATCATAATTCTAAAATTTTACTCCCAAATATCATACCAAATACCAAAAATTTACCCAAACCCGAATACCATACCAAATACCAAAAATTTTGGTTCGTACCAAACGCTAATTTTTAAAAATAAATATGGATCTGGCGCTCGGAGAACCCAAATTTTTTTTCTTAAAAAACTTTATGAAGACCACCGTAATGAGTTGGGGAACCTTCACGTATATTTAGATCATTTTTTTAACGCCCATTTCCGCATTTACAAGCCTTTTTTAAGAACCGCCCAAATTTCATAATTTTTCGTGTGTATTAGCCATGGATCTGGCGCCCGAAGCACCCAAATATTTTTTCTCAAAAACTTTCTGAGGACCTTCGTAATGAGTTGGAGAACCTTCACGTATGCTCACACCATTTTTTTAACGCCCATTTACGCATTTACAAGCCCTTTTTTAAGAACCGTCCAAATTTCCCAATTTTTTGTGTGTATTAGCCCATGGATCTGGCGTTCGAAGCACCCAAATATTTTTTAATCAAAAAACTTATGAAGACCTCTGTAATGAGTTGGAGAACCTTCACATATACTCACACCATTTTTTAAGGCCAATTTCCTCATTTACAAGCCCTTTTTAAAGAACCGCCCAAATTTCTCAATTTTTCGTGTGTATTATCCCATATATCCGGCGCTCGGAGAACCCAAATTTTTTTCTCGAAAAACTTTATGAGGACATTCTTAATGAGTTGGGGAACCTTCACGTATGCTCACACCATTTTTTTAATGCCCATTACTGTATTTACAAGCCTTTTTTAAGAACCTCCCAAATTTCCCAATTTTCGTGTGTATTAGACAATGGATCTGGCGCTTTGAGCACCCAAAATTATTTTGTCAAAAAACTGTATGAGGGCCTCCGTAATGAGTTGAGAAACCTTAACTTATGCTCACATCATTTATTTAACGCCCATTTCCGCATTTGCAAGCCCTTTTTTAAGAACCGCCCAAATTCTTCAAATTTTCATGTGTATTAGCCCATGGAACAGGCGCCTGGAGCACCTAATTTTTTTTCTCAAAATACTTTATGAGGACCTCCGTAATGAGTTAGGGAACTTTCACGTATGCTCACACCATTTTTTTAACGCCATTTCTATATTTACAAGCCTTTTTTAAGAACCCCACAAATTTCCCAATTTTCGTGTGTATTAGACAATGGATCTGGCGCTCTGAGCACCCAAAATTATTTTGTCAAAAAACTGTATAAGGACTCCGTAATGAGTTGAGAAACCTTAACGTATACTCACACCATTTATTTAACGCCCATTTCTGCATTTGCAAGCCCTTATTTAAGAATCGCCCAAATTTCCCAATTTTTCGTGTGTATTAGCCCATGGATTTGGTGCCCTTAGCACCCTAAATTATTTTTCTCAAAAAACTTTTTGAGGACCTCCTTATTGAGTTTGAGAACCTTAACGTATACTTACACCATTTTTTTAACACCCATTTCCGCATTTACATGTCGTTTTTTAAGAACCTCCCAAATTTCCCAATTTTTCATAGGTATCAATTAGACCATGGATCTGGCGCCCGGAGCACCCAAATTTTTTTTCTCAAAAAATTTAAGAGGAACTCCGTAATGAGTTAGGGAACCTTCACGTATGCTCACACCATTTTTTTAAATGCATATTTCAGCATTTACAAGCCCTTTTTTAAGAACCGCACAAATTCCCTAATTTTTCGTGTGTATTAGCCCATGAATTTGACGCTCGGAGCACCCAAATTTTTTTTCTCAAAAAACTTTATGAAGACCTCTGTAATGAGTTGGGGGGAACCTTCACGTATGCTCACACTATTTTTTTAATGCCCATTTTCGCAGTTACAAGCCCTTTTTAAGAACCGCTCAAATTCTCCGATTTTTCGTGTGTATTAGCCCATGGATTTGACGCCCGGAGCACCTAATTTTTTTTCTTTCTCAAAATACTTTATGAGGACCTCCTTAATGAGTTGAGGAACCTTCACGTATGCTCACACCAATTTTTTAATGCTCATTTCCGCATTAACAAACCTTTTTTAAAAACCGCCCAAATTCTCTAATTTTTCATTTTTATTAGCCCATGGATCTGGCTCACGGAGTACCATAAATTTTTTTCTCAAAAAACTGTATGAGGACCTCCGTAATGAGATAAGAAACCTTAACATATGCTCACACCATTTATAATGCCCATTTCCGCATTTGCACATCTTTTTTTAAGAACCGCCAAATTCCCCATTTTTTCATGTGTGTTAGCCCAAGGATCTGGCACTAGGAGCACCAATTTTTTTTTGTTTCAAAACACTTTATGAGGACCTTCGTAATGTGTTGGGGAAACTTCACATATGCTCACACCATTTTTTTAACGTCTATTTCTGCATTTACAAGCCCTTTTTTAAGAGCCGCCCAAATTCCCCAATTTTTTTTGTTTATTAGCCCATGGATCTGGCGCTCGGAGCACCCAATTTTTTCTTCTTCCAAAAACTTTATAAAGACCTCCATAATGACTTGGGGAATCTTCACGTATGCTCACACCATTTTTAACTCCTATTTCCGCATTTGCAAGCCCTTTTTTAAGAACCGCCCAAATTCCTCAATTTTTTGTGTGTATTAGCCCATGGATCTGGCGCTCGGAGTGTTACAACCCGATTTCAAAAACTAAGATTTTGAAACCATTTCGCAACTTTGGCAATTTTGTTAAGTTTTATAAAAAATGAGTAATTTGGATGTCGCCACTTAATTTTTAGGAAAATCTAGGAACACCGTTTTTAAAAAGGAGTTTTTGAAAGAAAATATTTTGTTTAAAAAAAATAAAACCAAAGTCGGGTAAGGGTTCAAATCATTCTCTAAGGAAGGGTTTAGGCATCTTATAGAATCCGCTAACGCACGATTGATCGATGGATTAAAAAAGCTTGACAAATTTTATATATATAAAAAAGGTTAATTATAAAAATCTTAAATAAAAATCTTTTGATACTTGTAAAATCTCAAAAATATTCCTAACATAAAAATTTCATCCATAGTCAAGTTTTTGAACTATACAATTATTTCAAACTCATAAACATGGATTAAAGCTTCTCAATAACTATGAAAGGGCATGAAAGGTTCTTAAGTTATTCTAATAAGCTTAAATTGCCTAACTTAAAATGGGTTTCGAAATTTGAAAACTTGAATAAAAATATATCCCCAAGGATTCATCTAAATTAATAAAGGTTAGTAAGCAAATAATATAATAGATAATAACACATTCAACATGGTAAGAATGATAAAATTTAAAAGAATTGGGACTTTTAGTCCAAAAACAATTGGCCGCTGCTGCTGAGTTCAAATTGGACTTTTCAAAGTCCAAGTTTCAATTTTCCAGCCCCTTAGGCTATTGATGCTGCTGTCTTCTTGGGTTTTAACCCAATGATAATAGCTTCCTGTTTTCCGGCCTTTTCAAGGTTGCTGGTGCTGCTGGTCATTTTGTTGAACTTTTAGGTCCAAAAACTCAAATTTCAGCCTTTTAGGACCATTATTATTTCGCTACTGAGCAGGCGGCTTTGGTTTGGATTTTAACCAAACAATACTATCTTCCCTTTCACGATTCCAAAGGAGGTTGACTCAAGAAGAGGAATATGCAAGAGAGGGAAGTCCATTGGACTCAAACGGGTGAGTTCATGAAAAGAAGATGAATAAAATGATTAGCACAAGTGAAGTAAACAAGTAGAAGTCGATACTTAAAAAAAAAAACAACTCAATGCAGCAAATTGGTCAAATATTTGATATTCTAATAATAATCTATTCCTTGTTAACTAATTTAACACCAATTTACCCATAATGAACTAAAGCACCCAACTTTGTGCAACATAGAATAATTAAAACTTGAAAGAATGTAAAAAATGGTCTTAATAAATCACAACTAACTCTATAATGCAAGAGACTACTCATATGATTCAATTTAAAATTGTGATAAATCTAATCGAATTTTGAAAATAAAAATGAATAAAACAGATCACTGTTTAAGCAAGCAGGCAACCACATTCAACAAGTTAATACGATAATCCTATCTCAACCAATTCAAGCACAGATCTAAAGACAATGAGTTAAAGAGTTGAGATGCATAAGAGGTGAGAGCTTTCATTCATCCGAGCCTAACTTCTTGGGAAATGCTAAAGAGCAGCCCCAAAGGTGAGTTATTTCTCACTCAAACAGGCCCTCAATTAGCATTGAGAGCCAATGGGTATGTTGGTTGGCAAATCACATTAACAAGTTTCACAAAATAGGCAGGCAAAGATGACATTTTAGCAACAAAGACGACTTTCGCAATACAGGAGATAGAAACTCTAAAATCAATGTAACTAAATATGATATTTTCATATCACATTCTTGATATAGAAGGATACATGAATTGTATCTCGAATTATAGGTGTCTAAAGAAGGCAATGAGAAAGAAATCGACAACCATATACACGGATTGTGAAGTCGAGTTAGAATAAAAGTAACTAGAAGCATATAGTATGAACTTGACTAAGTAAGAGAAACATTCTCTAAATTATCAGAAAATCAGCCATAAAGAGAGTGTAAAATAGGCAAGCTCAAATAGATAACTTAAGTGAAATTGTACTTTATACTAACAAACAGGAACTAGTCCACCATGATTCTTAAGCAAATAAATTCAACTAAGATGATTTCATTAAGCCTAATCTTTATAAATTATCATAGATTCATATGAATGTAAACAATGGAAACTTATATACCTTTACAAGAACTAAAAAAAAGCAAAAATCACCAACATTGAAATACAACCAGGCAAGGCAGTGTATAAAACAACCATTGACATCAACTAAAAGATAATAACAGAAATGGAAGCGGTACAACTCTTTCCTATTAATCAAACATGAAAGAAGGGGTACAACTCTTTCCTATTAATCAAACAGGAAAGAACATGCTGAGAAATTGGAACAAAAGCAACTGCTGGAAAGAAAAATAACATGGACACCATATTCGGGATTAGGAAAACAAGACGAGCACACTTGGCTATAGAAAACAGAGAGTAACAAAACTAAACCTACAATAACCCTCTTTCAATCATTAAGACTATATAAAGTCATCCATGGTGCAAGAAGATACAAAAACTCCACCAGGAATAACAACACTTTAAAAGCTTCTCATAACAATCTACACATATCGACAACTAAAATGTTTGAACACAAAAAGCAAAACTCTAAACCCTATTCAACACTAATTATCCATATCCAGAAGGTATAAATATCTCACATATAAATTAGTCGAGCTCAAAGATAATCAATTTTACTATTTTTTTAAGCCATTGGAAACATACCTAAACAGTTAATGCCAAACACTATTTCAACGAACGAAACATAATTAAGAGCCAAAAAATGCTGAAATAAAGAGAAATTTACCTGGTTCTGGGCAGCGAACCGGACGACGAGTTTGACATAGACGATTTCACCCCTTCTTTCAACTCGAATAGCCACAAAATTTTAAACTATTGAACCGAGAATTCCCAAACCTTTTAAGGGTACTCTCACGTCTCAAAAAACTCTCCTCCAAACAGTGAGAAGAAAGGGGTTTATATAAGAGAGATTTTGGGGGAATTTCTTGTTAGAAATGATGAGGGAAATGGGAAATTTTCAAAATCCTTGAACGGATAAGGATTGCCCACTAGCCAGTGTACGAATTCGTACAATTTCGAATGGAAATTGAATAAAGAAAAAGGGAAATTGGAATGAATATTACCGTTTGGGAACATTCAGGAAGTATGCGGGTACAAGGGCTCGTGATTTCCGCAAGACAAAATAAGCTAAGCAAAGAGGAAACCTTGGTGTCGTTTTGGATTCTTCTTTTCTGTTGAATCTTGCGTTTTGGGTTGCTTTGGCTGAGTTCGCTGGAGATTAAGTCTGCCAACGAAACCGGGAGGTGCCGGTTCTGGTTCCGGTCCGTTACCAGTTCAGGGCTTGTACTGGTTAGGTCCGGTTTGTAGCGGGTCTGGGAGGGGTAACGGGACGGAAACCGAGATTTACCGGTTAGTCCCGGTCGGGTCTGGTTTATTTTTATTTTTTTAATTGCAATTAGCCGTTGTAGGAGCTGTTGGCCAACGTCT
>JAJOOR010000551.1:0-39213 GCA_036250505.1 Solanum acaule | reverse complement strand
TCTACTGTTATTTCTTTTAGGACATACATTTGCTAAATGTTCTATACTTCCACATGTGAAGTATTCTAGCTTATTTTTATAGTTCCTATCGTTTCTATATTTTCTAACATGTCTATCTCTATTTAGATATGGCTTTCTGGATGAAGATCTTCTTAAATAATATCTTTTATTATTATTATATTGCTGATTATAGTAGGGTCGACGCTTCTTGTATCTTTTCTTTGATTTACTTTGTTCTTTATCATAACTTTGGGTTGTATATATAACATTTTTACAGAAACCCATTTCATTATGCTTTAGTTGTTTTTGTATTTGTATATTTGTACATTTTTCTGTTAATATTTCCATTATATGTTGTACTTTGTGTCCTATAGACCATTTACCGTTTGGGTTTTGTATTACTCTGTCCCTTTTATACCATATTTCTTCTATTTCTCTACCTAAAGCTCCTGGTAATTTATTAAATAACTTTTTCCCTAATTCTTCATCAAAAGAATTTCCACTAATTGTGCAGTAATAATAATAATATTTTAGAAAGTTTTTTATGTGGAACCAACTTGTAATGCTTAGCTGTTCTAGTTTTATGAAATCATTTCTTTGTAATATTACTAAACCACTATTTGGGTCTTCTCCTGTAATTAGATTATGTATTTTATTTGTAAAATTATATGGGTTTGCTCCCATATTTACTAACGCTTGGAATTCTTGTGGGAAGTTAGATTTATATGCTTCCCATAAGGCTTTTGCAGATTCTCCTAGAAATTTTTTCATGTATTTATACATTGTTTCTGCATCTGCATCTTGGTATGCTTTTATATAGTCTGCTACTACTATTCCTTTTCATAAGTCTATTACTGCGTTCCACATTTGAGGATCATGTGCTGCTATATTTAGTATTTTTCCTTTACTTCCCCCTTCTTGTAACCTAATAGGTTCTTCTATAGGCATCCTTCTACCCATTGGTCTTACATTGTCAGTTACTATGTCTGGATTTACCCTAAATACTCTTCTTGTTGGTACATTTTCTGTATTTGTGTCTATCGTATGTGGTTGGGCAGTTCGTTGAAATGGACTAGCACTGGAACTAGTGATTCCATAAGTTCTTTTTGACTTATTATTGAATTTCTTTGTATTTCATCCTCGCAATCATATATATTTTCTATTATTTTTTCAAGGCTTTCTAATTTTTCTTGATTATTGTACACTTGTCTATTGAATTTACATGTTTTAAAATGTTTTTCCACTTCTACTATACCTATACTTCCTGTCTTACATCCTTTACATTTAAAAGTTGTATCATTCTTTTTATGATATCTTCTTTCAGCTTCTTGTAAGACTTCATCTACTTCATATCCTTCTTCTATTATTTCTATATTCATAAGCTCTTTTTCTTCTTCTAATTCTAATTCTTCTTGTAAGTTGGTTTGATTAGAGTAATTATAGTTTGTGAATCTTATAGAAGTTTCTCCTTTAGTATTAGTGTACATTAGATGAGATTCTGGTGTGAGTACTTTCTTTTTATTAAATTGTTCTAGGTTCCATTCTAATCCTGCATATTCTTCTGGATTTATTTTTGTTGGTTTTATTAATTTTATGCCTTTGTTTCTCATTACTTCCACTACATCTTCTACTTTTAGTCTAAACCTTGTATTACTTCTAGATGCAACCTTTCCGATGAAACCTATACACATAAGTCGATTATTTCCGCTACTCATTTCTTCGTAGCCTTTAGTCTGTATTCCTATTTTTATGTGTTTTCTGAATTCTCCTAAATTAATCATAAAATCTGGGCTAATATAAAATATTCCTCCATTATTAGTCATATCTACTTCTGTTAATCCTATAATGGATTTCTTTAAGTCGGACCACCTATCATCATATATTACTATTAATACTTTAGTTCCTAGATTCTTTCTGGTTAATCCTTTTAATCCTACTACTACTAATCCCATGTGCATTAATGTAAATTGGTTATGTATTATTCCTCGTAGGGATTCTGGGTTTACTCTATTCATAGTAGCTATTTCTTTTCTTATAGCCGAAATTTGTTCTTCACTATAATGTCTATATAGCTGATTATTTCTCGCAAAATATCCTGTATCATATAATATCTTTGGGTTAAGTAAGGTCAACTGATTCTGTTGGAATATTTTTAGGTCTTTATCTATATCTATTACTTGGTTTAATTCTTGGATTTGTTTATCTTCTTTTCTATCGCGTGTTAATATTCTTGATATAAGGTTATTTCCTACTTGATTATCAGAAAAACTTACTCATGGTCTTTCTTCGACTGTTGTTCTTCTACCTGAAAGAAAGTCCATTTTTGAGATTTGCTAACTATTGTTGGTCTTTCTTTAGGTGGAGTAATTTCAATATTTTTTAATTGGGTTATTAATTCTTCTATTTCAGCGTTCTTGGATTGTTCTTTTATAACCTCTTTTTCTTTAATTATTTTGTCTAATTTTTTATTTAATTCTAACAGTAATACTATTATAGTGTTATTTTGTTGAATAATTAATTGATCTGATTTACTTGCAGGTTGGTGATCAGACAGTCCTTGCGGATCTGGTTGGATGCTTGCTGTAAATTTTAAGGCTTTAGTGTATGATGGTTCTTGACATAAGTCGTTCATGAAAGGAGTTTGTCCTCTAGTTGTTTTATTTTCTTTTTTAATTCACTAACTTCAATGGTTAATATTTCTACTTGAGTTGTAATTTTTTCAACTAATTCAGTTGTTCTTAATTCTAATTCTTTAGGCTTTTCTGTTATGATTTTTATTAGCCTTCCTATTTCAACCTTTGTAGGTATCTATTCTATATTAAACTTATTGTTTAAGTATTGGATTTTTCTATTTAGTTCTAATTCTTGTGATTTTAAGAAATCAAAGTTTTGTTCTAACCTTTCTAATATCTTCTTATGTTTATTTTGAGTTATTTCTATTTTCTCTAGTAGTCTTACTATATTCTTTTCTTTTTCTTGTGTTTTTTCACTAAAGTTTATTATAAGATCTATTATAGTATTATATGCTTATCTTCTGAATGTAAAAGGTGTTCCCCTTGGCTGAAGTTGCACCGTATTACTGAATTTTCTTTTAATATTCTATATTTCTTTTCGGAGTAAATTCTTAAGTCTAAGTATTCTAATTGTTTTAATGGATCTATAGTTGCTATTTTAGCCTAGCGGAATGTCTATTTTACTAATACTTATCCTCTGAAATTTTATTCTATTATTTGCGGATTGAATATCACTACCGATGCTATATAATTCCCATCTTAGAGCACTTAACAATTCTGGGCTGACTAGTGTTGGTCTATTTACCGAGTATAGGCCTCCGTGATTACAGAGTCTGTCTACTAAGTCTCTTGTTTCTAATACTTTTAAATATAAACTTAATGCCTGTTTTAATTTTAACCACTCTAATTTTATTTGTATTTCTCTATATAAATACCAATAGCTTTGCCTGCGCAGGTTCGAATCCTGCTATTGACGCCAACTCCTTTCATGAACGACTTATGTCAAGAACCATCATACACTAAAGCCTTAATATTTACAGCAAGCATCCAACCAGATCCGCAAGGACTGTCTGATCACCAACCTGCAAGTAAATCAGATCAAGTAATTATTAAAAAAAATAACACTATAATAGTATTACTGTTAGAATTAAATAAAAAATTAGAAAAATAATTAAAGAAAAAGAGGTTATAAAAAAACAACCCAAGAATGCTGAAATAGAAGAATTAATAACCCAATTAAAAAATATTGAAGTCACTCCACCTAAAGAAAGACCAACCATAGTTAGAAAATCTCAAAAATGGACTTTCTTTCAGGTAGAAGAACAACAGTCGAAGAAAGACCATGAGTAAGTTTTTCTGATAATCGAGTAGGAAATAACCTTATATCAAGAATATTAACACGCGATAGAAAAGAAGATAAACAAATTCAAGAATTAAACCAAGTAATAGATATAGATAAAGACCTAAAAATATTCCAACAGAATCAGTTGAACTTACTTAACCCAAAGATATTATATGATATAGGATATTGATGGTATCCAAGCAGAGAAAAAAGGGCAAAATGTAAGTTTTGCTATGCTGAAGGATGTATCACATGCATAGAAAATCTATTAAAAATAAAAGTAAAAGACGGACTAGGTTCTACCTTTGCACTTAATATTTTAAAGGCCTCAATCATTGAAGAATATTTTTATTTGTTTTATTAATTTTATGCCTTTGTTTCCCATTACTTCCACCACATCTTCTACTTATCTTTTCTTCTGTTTTATCACTATATTTATTTGGTCTAGCTTTTAACACAACTCCCCATCCTTGGAAACTATCATCTGTTTCAATTATTAAATAATCTGTTTCTAGTGGTATGCTTAATTCGGGAATATTTTTAACTTTTTCCTTGATTAATTTTACTAATTTTATGTCTTCCGTGTTGAAATGTTTTTGCCCTTTACTACCTGTTTTTGAGTATAATGGTCCTGCTAATCTTCCTAAGTCTTTCATAAAGTTTCTAGCATAATTTACTAATCCTAGAAATTTTTGTAAATCTTTTGTATTATCTAATTTATCAGGCATATTATCCTTTTTCATATATTATCTTTGTCTAGATTTTAACTGTGTAATGAATTTATATTCTAGTCTAGATATTATTTTTATTAGATAATCTAACCTTATATTATCTTCTTTAGTAGTATTTAGTCTCTTATATTCTAAGTATAAGCTTTCCAACTTGCTTTTTGTTTCTAAATGTATTTGAGTACTACGTAGAGGTCTTCTCATTACAGGGTTACTTCCCAAAAACTTCTGGCTCTGATACCAAAATTTAATAGAAATTATATAGTTTAGATAGAAATTATATAGTTTAGATAGAAATTATATAGTTTAGAA
Source organism: Solanum acaule (assembly GCA_036250505.1). NCBI lineage: Eukaryota > Viridiplantae > Streptophyta > Magnoliopsida > Solanales > Solanaceae > Solanum > Solanum acaule. The sequence goes on along the minus strand of JAJOOR010000551.1, from coordinate 34,318 downwards.
ATTATATAGTTTAGCACAATAGAAATTATAGAAAATTTTAAATTGTAGCGGAATAACAAAAATGGATTATAAGAAATATCAGAAATAGCAGAAATTTGAAATTTTTTGTAAATCCTACTCAGTACTCCCTCTCTCACTCGATGTCTTATCATGTTTTCAAGATTTAACCTGTTTTTCCCTTCTTTTTTTTATAAGTTATTACCCCGTTCATCTCTTTCTTTTAACTTGTATTCTTAATAAATTCTTCTCTAACCCCACCCCGGAGATGACCAACAAGATGTCCTGTGATTTTTGTGGACTTGTTTAAGGTCTTTAAAACATCCTAGGAATTTACAGGTTAGTCCATCGTTGTTTTCAAAAAGTTAAAAGTCTAACCGTATACTAAGGGTAGTTTTTAACATAACTTAAATACAAACATATTTACAAACTGGAATAAAAATATTAACATAACATAATTTACATACGATGTTAGGGAAAAATTCAGGAAAACATAAGAGACTTACATGATTTAGACGAAGAGAGGTTTCCCTTTCGGGAACCCCGTCTGACTCTTACACACTTAAAAACAAACTTTTTTTACACTAAAATAACATTTGGATAAATAGATATGGTATCCATAAAGTTTAGCCATCTTCTCTTGCTACTAGCTTTTTGGTTTATCTTTTGATGAAATTTAACTATGGCTTCGCAGTCAGTCCGTATTAATAATTCATTTTTATTTAAAACATATAACTTAAAACTATTGAGGCCATATATTATTGCTAATACTTCTGCATCTATACTACTCATATTTCCTTTTTCTTTATATTTTTCACTTTGATAAGCACAAATCTTTTCTTCTGTTTTATCACTTTATTTATTTGGTCTAGCTTTTAACACAGCTCCCCATCCTTGGAAACTACCATCCATTTCAATTATTAAATAATCTGTTTCTAGTGGTATGCTTAATTCGGGAATATTTTTAACTTTTTCCTTGATTAATTTTACAAATTTTATGTCTTCCGTGTTGAAATGTTTTTGCCCTTTACTACCTGTTTTTGAGTATAATGGTCCTGCTAATCTTCCTATGTCTTTAATAAAGTTTCTAGCATAATTTACTAATCCTTGAAATTTTTGTAAATCTTTTGTATTATCTAATTTATCAGGCATGTCTAATACTTTTGTCACTATATGTGGTTGTAATTTAATTTTTCCTTCTCCTATTGTTACTCCTAAAAAGTTTATATGGTTTTTACATAATTCCATTTTCTTTTTACTTACTATTATTCCATTTTTCACAAATAATCGAAACACCGTCTGTAAATGTCCTAAATGATCTTTAATGTCTTTACTAAATACTAAGATATTACTAAGACAAATCGTTTATAGTCTCCAAATATATTGTCCATTTTTCTTTGAAATATTCGCGGAGCAGTTTTTGTCCCAAATGGCATAGCTAACCATTCAAAATGTCCTTCCAGGCAAGTGAACGCTGTCCATTCTATGCTTTTGTCATGCATTTTTACCTGTCAATATCCTGATTTACAATCGAATTTACTGAATACCCTTTTTCCTTGGATTCGATTGATTAATTCATTTTTATCGGGTAATTTATATGCATCTGTTGTAGTGTTATCGTTAAGTCTTTTGTAATTAATTACCATTCTTGCTTTACCTCGCACTATCTCACTATGGTTTCTTACCGTGAATGCTGCTGACCTATGTTTTGATGTAGATCTTCTTATTACTCCCAAATTTAGTAATTCTTTTATCTGTATACCAAAATCTTCTAAGTCTTGATTAGTTGCTTCAATAGCAGTTGTTTTTATTATATATTAAGGGTTTATGATATCTAATTTACATACTACCTTATTATTTTCCCAATATTTTAAAGGTTTCTTCCCTATTATCTCCATTTCGTCTAATAGTTTTACTATATTGTCCAAATCTCTAGGACTTCTAATCATACCTATCCTATCAATTCCTGTTTGAAAATTATAGAATTCATTTTCTACTTCTATTAAAGTATAATCTTTTTCTAGAATATTACCCCATCTCTAGTAATTAATGTTCCTCCATTGTTTTGTATCATAAATTTTAATCCTAATACAAAATCTACATTTATGTTAAGATCTCGTACCCATATGGAACATATAATACATACCAACATCATATAGGAAAGACTCCGGTAAATTTTATCAATACATGTAATGAATTTTATAAACCAATGTACACACTACTCCACACTAAAGGAGGCACGAAAAAAGAAAAACACATATCAAAATCTCCTTTCCAATGCTCCGAAAAAACCTTTCCACTACCCAATCCAAATATCTCTAAAAAACCCTCTTGTAATATTTAGTGTGAAAAAAGTTTGTAAAAGTTTGTTTTTAAGTGTGTAAGAGTCAGTCTGGGTTCCCGAAAGGGAAACCTCTCTCCGTCTAAATCATGTAAGTCTCTTATGTTTTCCTGAATTTTTCCTTAACATCATATGTAAATTATGTTATGTTAATATTGTTATTCTAGTTTGTAAATATGTTTGTATTTAAGTTATGTTAAAAACTACCCTTAGTATATGGTTAGGCTTTTAACTTTTTGATAACAACGATGGACTAACCTGTAAATTCCTATGATGTTTAAAAGGCCTTAAACAAGTCCACAAAAATCACAGGACATCTTGTTGGTCATCTCCGGGGTGGGGTTAGAGAAGAAGTTATTAAGAATACAAGTTAAAAGAAAGAGATGAACGGGGTAATAACTTTAAAAAAAAAGGGGGAAAAACAGGTTAAATCTTGAAAACATGATAAGACATCGAGTGAGAGAGGGAGTACTTAGTAGGATTTACAAAAAATTTCTAATTTATGCTATTTCTTATATTTCTGATAATCCATTTCTGTTATTCCGCTACAATTTAAAATTTTCTATAATTTCTATTGTGCTAAACTATATAATTTCTATCTAAACTATATAATTTCTATTAAATTTGGTTTCAGAGCCAGGTGTGCATTCCCTAACGAATGCAAAAAGATCCACTGTATCGGATAATAAAGATACAGCTAGTCCGGTTCAAACGGTAGCCGATAAAGACACCTCAAACCCGTTTATGGCTGTCACTTTGCCAAAAAGTGAAGATGAAGGTTCTTCATCAAGACGAAGGTTACCTAGATCATTTACTCAGGTAGAAACAATAAAAAAGAAAACTATGCTCCATAAAAAGAAAAAAAATGATAAAATAGAGAGCATAATAAAAAAGACCTTGGAAAAGTTTTTCCAACAAGGACAGGATAAACACGTAATTACACTAAATCCAGATCCAAATGGAGATAGACTAGTACCAGATATAGAACGTATAAATACAGAACGGGACAGAACTAATACAAGCTCAAGGGGAGACACGTCAAAAAATAATATCACCAGATCCCTAAGTTCTGAAGAAGAAGACTATGGAGAACATTCATATTATCAAGATGCACAAGATCCTAATGAAGATGTTGATTCAGGAATGAGTTTTGATTCCATAGCTCTGCACAACCTTGATACCTGAAGACAAACAAAAGAAGAAGAACAAGACAAAACAAGGCAAAGACAATAAACTAAAGTAGGAATAAAAGTGTGCCATGTGGGTATGCCCACATTTGTCGTGTGAGTGCTTACTTTATCACTATCCTCCAAAGAGGAAAAAACTGATAAGCACGCGTCAAAGTTTGTGTCAATAGATTGACAATAAGGCATGTGACGATGGGGCCCAAATGTGTACCCGGCATGTATTATTTGATCTTATTTGCCAAGTCTAGGCCACTACTTTTTATCCCACTATCTTAGTGCGTCGGCCACATTTTGCCACTAGTATTTTTCCATGTTTTTGCCACTAGTGTTTCTCAACCTCTATAAAAAGACACTACTCCACACTAAAGGAGGCACGAAAAAAGAAAAACACATATCAAAATCTCCTTGCCAATGCTCTGAAAAACCTTTCCACTACCCAATCCAAATATCTCTAAAAAACCCTCTTGTAATATTTAGTGTGAAAAAAGTTTGTAAAAGTTTGTTTTTAAGTGTGTAAGAGTCAGTCGGGGTTCCCGAAAGGGAAACCTCTCTCCGTCTAAATCATGTAAGTCTCTTATGTTTTCCGGAATTTTTCCCTAACATCATATGTAAATTATGTTATGTTAATATTGTTATTCTAGTTTGTAAATATGTTTGTATTTAAGTTATGTTAAAAACTACCCTTAGTATATGGTTAGGCTTTTAACTTTTTGATAACAACGATGGACTAACCTGTAAATTCCTATGATGTTTAAAAGGCCTTAAACAAGTCCACAAAAATCACAGGACGTCTTGTTGGCCATCTCCGGGGTGGGGTTAGAGAAGAAGTTATTAAGAATACAAGTTAAAAGAAAGAGATGAACGGGGTAATAACTTTAAAAAAAGAAAAAAAAAAGGGAAAAACAGGTTAAATCTTGAAAACATGATAAGACATCGAGTGAGAGAGGGAGTACTGAGTAGGATTTACAAAAAAATTTGAATTTCTACTATTTCTGATAATCCATTTATGTTATTCCGCTACAATTTAAAAATTTCTATAATTTCTATTGTGCTAAACTATATAATTTCTAACTAAGGGATTCATCTACTTCATATCCTTCTTGTATTATTTCTACATTCATAAGCTCTTTTTCTTATTTTAATTCTAATTCTTCTTCTAAGTTGGTTTGATTAGAGTAATTATAGTTTGTGAATCTTATAGAAGTTTCTCCTTTAGTGTTAGTGTACATTAGATGAGATTCTGGTGTGAGTACTTTCTTTTTATTAAATTGTTCTAGGTTCCATTCTAATCCTGCATATTCTTCTGGATTTATTTTTATTGGTTTTATTAATTTTATGCCTTTGTTTCCCATTACTTCCACTACATCTTCTACTTTTAGTCTAAACTTTGTATTACTTCTAGATGCAACCTTTCCGATGAAACCTATACACATAAGTAGATTATTTCCGCTACTCATTTCTTCGTAGCCTTTAGTCTGTATTCCTATTTTTATGTGTTTTCTGAATTCTCCTAAATTAATCATAAAATTTGGGCTAATATAAAAATATTCCTCCATTATTGGTCATATCTACTTCTGTTAATCCTATAATTGATTTCTTTAAGTCGGACCACCTATCATCATATATTACTATTAATACTTTAGTTCCTAGATTCTCTCTGGTTAATCCTTTTAATCCTACCACTATTAATCCCATGTTCATTAATGTAAATTGGTTATGTATTATTCCTCGTAGGGATTCTGGATTTACTAGATTCATAGTAGCTATTTCTTTTCCTATAGCCGAAATTAGTTCTTCTCTATAATGTCTATATAGCTGATTATTTCTCACAAAATATCCTGTATCATATAATATCTTTGGGTTAAGTAAGGTCAACTGATTCTGTTGGAATATTTTTAGGTCTAGCATCGCCTGAGAGATAGCTTACAGGAGAAGACCTGTATAGTGGCAAAGTGACAGCCATAAACGGGTTTAAGGTGTCTTTACCGGCTACCATTTGAACCGGACTAGCTATATCTTTATTATCCGATATAGTGGATCTGTTTGCATTCGTTGGGGAATGCACACCCTACTCATCCATTTTTTCTTTACATGGAAAACTCGGTTCTGAAGTCTGTGTACTGGTGTGAATCGTCGGAATAGTGTCGTTGCCTTTGAATAACTTTACCTGCTCCATTAGTTTAGCATTTTCTTGGAGTAAGGCTTCTACCTTTGCATTTAATATTTTGAAGGCCTTGGTCATTGAAGAACAATGGTCGCAAAAGATTATTTTGTCTGTGTCTTTTTGGATATTGTATTGTGGGTCTTTTGTGGATTTTGTCTGAGGGCTGGAGAGATGTAGTAATTTGGTCCAAGTATCCCTCTTGCATAGTCTAATGCTTCAGTAAAATCATTAAAACCTTTTAAAAGAGGAGTTTTAACTCCGTTTATCGAGTCTAGTACTTCTATCCAAGTTTTAAAAATACCATTAGTCTTACCATGTATTACCACATAATATTTAAATTTGTTTTCTCTACTTTTATCAGTAAAGTATTGACATAATGCATTTAATGAGGCTATAAAATACTTATTATCTTTCTTATTATATGCCATCCATAAATTTTCTACTAAACATTTCTGAGTTTTATCTAACACACACTCTGGTAGTTCTCTAAACGATAAACTTGAATTTGGGTAACATATTAAATTATGCTTACCGAAATACATACGATCCATCAGTTCTATTGATGTTGTCTGAGGTCTAAACTTCATATTACCTAATAGAGTCTGAGCGTATGTGTCTGATGCTGAGGCTACTCCTTTGCCTTTGTCTATTGAACTGGTTGGTTTCATGCTGAAAACAAATGTATAGTTAAGTTATTTTTATATTTAGTCTACTTAACTGATCTGCTAGACTGTTATCTTTTCCTTTTATATATTCAAAAATAACCTTTGGATAAATAGATATGGTATCCATAAAGTTTAGCCATCTTCTCTTGCTACTAGCTTTTTGGTTTATCTTTTGATGAAATTTAACTATGGTTTCGCAGTCAGTCGGTATTAATATTTCATTTTTATTTAAAACATATAACTTAAAACTATTGAGGCCATATATTATTGCTAATACTTGTGCATCTATACTACTCATATTTCCTTTTTCTTTATATTTTCCACTTTGGTAAGCACAAATCTTTTCTTCAGTTTTATCACTATATTTATTTGGTCTAGCTTTTAACACAGCTCCCCATCCTTGGAAACTATCATCTGTTTCAATTATTAAATAATCTGTTTCTAGTGGTATGCTTAATTCGAGAATATTTTTAACTTTTTCCTTGATTAATTTTACTAATTTTATGTCTTCCGTGTTGAAATGTTTTTGCCCTTTACTACCTGTATTTGAGTATAATGGTCCTGCTAATCTTCCTAAGTCTTAAATAAAGTTTCTAGCATAATTTACTAATCCTAGAAATTTTTGTAAATCTTTTGTATTATCTAATTTATCAGGCATGACTAATACTTTTGTCGCTATATGTGGTTGTAATTTAATTTTTCCTTCTCCTAAGGTTACTCCTAAAAAGTTTATATGGTTTTTACATAATTCCATTTTCTTTTTACTTACTATTATTCCATTTTTCACAAATAATCAAAACACCGTCTGCAAATGTCCTAAATGATCTTTAATGTCTTTACTAAATACTAAGATATTACTAAAACAAATCGTTTATAGTCTCCGAATATATCGTACATTTTTCTTTGAAATATTGGCAGAGCAGTTTCTAGCCCAAATGGCATAGCTAACCATTCAAAATGTCCTTCCGGGCAAGTGAACGCTGTCCATTCTATGCTTTCGTCATGCATATTTACCTGCCAATATCCTGATTTACAATCGAATTTACTGAATACCCTTTTTCCTTGGGTTCGATTGATTAATTCATTTTTATCGGGTAATTTATATGCATCTGTTGTAGTGTTATCGTTAAGTCTTTTGTAATTAATTACCATTCTTGCTTTACCTCGCACTATCTCACTATGGTTTCTTACCATTAATGCTGCTGACCTATGTTTTGATGTAGATCTTCTTATTACTCCCAAATTTAGTAATTCTTTTATCTGTATACCAAAATCCTCTAAGTCTTGATTAGTTGCTTTAATAGCAGTTGTCTTTATTATGTATTCTGGGTTTATGATATCTAATTTACATACTACCTTATTATTTTCCCAATATTTTAAAGGTTTCTCTCCTATTATCTCCATTTCGTCTAATATATTTACTATATTGTCCAAATCTCTAGGACTTCTAATCATACCTATCCTATCAAATCCTGTTTGAAAATTATAGAATTCATTTTCTATTTCAATTAAAGTATAATTTTTTTCTCTTATATCATATTCTTCTTCTTCTTCTTCCTCGTATTGTTCTTTATGTCCTTGGTCTATACAACATTGACTTTTATTTTTGTAGTCTTTACAACTTGTCTGTACGCTATCTTCTACGGAAGTATTTGGAGATATCTTAGCTTGTTTTCCTTTAGTTTCAAATTTCATAGTTTGTACTGCTGTATATGTCAGATGTTTAAAGAATATTACCCCATCTCTAGTCATTAATGTTCCTCCATTGTTTTGTATCATAAATTTTAATCCTAATACAAAATCTACATTTATGTTAAGATCTCGTACCCATATCCTATCAATTGTGTACATTGGTTTATAAAATTCATTATATGTATTAATAAAACTTACCTGAGTCTTCCTATATAATGTTGGTATGTATTATATGTTCCATCCATTTGCATTGCTGCAATTGGCTTGTCTAAGGTTCTTATTAATCTTTGTGGTAAAATCTTTTTGTTTATTATACTACTTGTACATCCTGTGTCTACCAATGCTAAGGTTTCTAACTCAATATCCTGTATTCTGAGTCTAGTAAGTACTTTAACAGTAGTGAATTTTTTTATCTTCATTACAGATTAAATTCTCATAATGGTTTACCATAGTTTCTATATTCATTAATTCTTCTTCTTGGGCAGATGTTTTGCACATCCCCCATTCTTCTATTCTTTGTACTGATTCCGTCATATTTTCTTTAAGTTTTTGTTTTCCTTTTTCTAACAACATTACCTTTTGTTCTAGTTCATTTATCCTACTTTCTAATGTTATTATTCTTAAATTTATTGTATCATTACTCATATCTCTATTAGCACGTCCGTCTTTTACTTTTATTTTTAATAGATTTTCTATGCATGTGATACATCCTTCAGCATAGCAAAACTTACATTTTGCCCTTTTTTCTCTGCTTGGATACCATCTACATAGAATACATTGGTTACTATCTATTCCTTTATTTCTTTCAAACTCATGAGTACATTCTTGTGAAATATTCATCATTGTACTTATTTGTAATTCGTCTAAGTCTATATCTTTTAATTCTAACCCTATTTCATTTATTAGTTCTTCATTAGCTGAGTCTGACTCATCAGACCGTGTTGTTTCTTCTATCTCTACACTTACTATTGAATATATGCTTTCATTATCTGACATGTATTCATCAACATTAATCAATGTTTCTTGAAAATCTTCTATTAATTGCGAGTTTCTAGTTCTACTGTTATTTCTTTTAGGACATACATTTGCTAAATGTTCTATACTTCCAAATGTGAAGCATTCTAGCTTATTTTTATAGTTCCTATCGTTTCTATATTTTCTAACATGTCTATCTCTATTTAGATATGGCTTTCTGGATGAAGATCTTCTTAAATAGTATCTTTTATTATTATTATATTGCTAATTATAGTAGGGTCGACGCTTCTTGTATCTTTTCTTTGATTTACTTTGTTCTTTATCATAACTTTGGGTTGTATATATAACATTTTTACAGAAACCCATTTCATTATGCTTTAGTTGTTTTTGTATTTGTATATTTGTACATTTTTCTGTTAATATTTCCATTATATGTTGTACTTTGTGTCCTATAGACCATTTACCGTTTGGGTTTTGTATTACTCAGTCTCTTTTATACCATCTTTCTTCTATTTCTCTACCTAAAGCTCCCGGCGTTGACAACAAGGTATTACAAATAGTTTATACAGCAGTACAAACTATGAAATTTGAAAAAAAGGAAGACAAGCTAAGATATCTCCAAATACTTTCGAAGAAGATAGCTTACAAACATGTTGTAAAGACTGCAAAAATAAAAGTCAATGTTGTAAAGACCAAGGACATAAAGAACAATACGAGGAAGAAGAAGACGAAGAATATGATATCAGAAGCATAAAAATCTAGCTTCTTACAAGAATTCCAAGCGTTGGTAAATATGGGAGCAAACCCATACTTACTATTATTCCAATTTTTCACAAATAATCGAAACACCGTCTGCCAGTGTCCTAAATGATCTTTAATGTCTTTACTAAATACTAAGATATTACTAAGACAAATCGTTTATAGTCTCCAAATATATTGTCCATTTTTCTTTGAAATATTGGCGGAGCAGTTTTTAGCCCAAATGACATAGCTAACCATTCAAAATGTCCTTCCGGGCAAGTGAACGCTGTCCATTCTATTCTTTCGTCATGCATTTTTACCTGCCAATATCCTGAATTACAATCAAATTTACTGAATACCCTTTTTCCTTGGATTCGATTGATTAATTCATTTTTATCGGATAATTTATATACATTTGTTTTGGTCTTATCATTAAGTCTTTTGTAATTAATTACCATTCTTGCTTTACCTCACACTATCTCACTATGGTTTTGTTTAATAATTACTTGATCTGATTTACTTGCAGGTTGGTGATCAGACAGTCCTTGCGAATCTGGTTGGATGCTTGTTGTAAATTTTGAGGCTTTAGTGTATGATGGTTCTTGACATAAGTCGTTCATGAAAGGAGTTTGTCCTCTAGTTGTATTATTGTCTTTTTTAATTCACTAACTTCAATGGTTAATATTTCTACTTGAGTTGTAATTTTTTCAACTAATTCAGTTGTTCTTAATTCTAATTCTTTAGGCTTTTCTGTTATGGTTTTTATTAGCCTTCCTATTTCAACCTTTGTAGGTATCTGTTCTATATTAAACTTATTGTTTAAGTATTGGATTTATATATATACTTTTTCTCTTATTTTATATTATAGGAGAGAAATTTATTAAGGAAAAATTAATTAAAAACAAATTTAAAAGGAGTAGAGAATCAAAAAGAAAACAAAAGATTTAAATTTGTCAAAAAAAGTAATGTTGCGGATGCACTCCCCGAGCCTACACTCTAGACGTGACCGGCACTCGAGAACTATTGTTGGCCCCAAGCGAACCCTTGGACTGGCTTACTTACTCAGCGGAAGACTCTACTCAAGATAAATACTTTTAAAACAAGTAAACTGAACTACTCAAAATATAACTTAGAATGTATTATAATAACATTCACTGCCAAAGTGGCAACTCAAGTCTCAACTTAACTGAAAGAGGAAAAGTAAAGACTCATGAACTAACATCACTAAGTCTGTCTGTGATGCCTCTAAACAACTGAGATAGACGTCGGGACAAGACCCACGACATCCTAATGAATTAAAGTATTGAAAAACAATTAAAAAAAAAGATCCTCTGGAAAGCTATGAGGCTCACCAACTAACTCTGAGTGCTCAACTAGATCAACGAGGCGCTGGATGCTGATCCTGATAACCTGCGTCTGCATCATAATAAGATGCAGGCCAACTGGCATCAGTACATTGAATGTACGAGTATGCGAGTTGGAATGCTAAATATAACTTAAGCTTGAAAAGAATCTGAAAGAAACACTTACCTTGGCTTTACTCAACTCCTGGATAACTTAACTCAATATAAAGCAATAAAACACATGCAATATAAAGAAAGCTTTTAAAATAGTAGAAAACAACTTAGTTCGTTAAAGAAAATGCAATAACGAACTCAACTTTACTCATATAATAAAGTAATATAGTTTCTGTGGGAGTTTTTCTAACCAACAACCACCACTATGAGCCTAAGTAGTGATACAACGTCTTGCCCACGTTTCCAAAATTGTCCTTTACTTTGCCGTCCTATAGAATGCTTAACTAAGTGGATCCACTAGTCTATGGTAAAAGCATCTTAAGGAGTCATCTAAAAAGTATGATCCTTTACTACCCATGATGGCTACATGGTTTATGGAGATGTGAGTTATCTAAACTCAAGCTCGTCCCTATATCGGTGCATAATACTATTCCCAAAATATACTTTAGCTCATTTGTTTGAAAACAAAACTTTTTCTTTGGTTTGAGATAATGACTCAAAAACTTAGATTAAAAGCTCTCTTGGAAATCTCAGTTTCCTTTCTTGCTCAAATGTGAAAACATTTTTAACTCTTGCGAATACTTAGTTCTCGAATAATCTTGGAAGAATGAACTTTACTCTTACTCTTTACTAAAAACTAGCTCAAAGGCTCTTTTGGAAATATCAGTTTCCTTTCGTGTTTAAATGTGAAAACATTTACTCTTTTGGAATACATAGTCCCGATATACTCTTTTGAAGAAATGTACTTCAAACTTTACTCTTTACTCAACTCAAAACTCAAGTCTTAAAACAAAGTTAAAACATTTGTAAAAGACTTTTGGAAAACTTTATGAATTTCTCTTAACTTGACTCTTGACTTAACTCTTAACTTCTCTTGACTTGACTCTTAACTTTCCTTGAATTGAATTATGGATTCAAGGATTATGATTTGTGATAGGAAAGATATCATGTTGTTTAGGAATGATTTTAGATAGCTAAACATGAGAAAAAAAATCAAAACTTCACTGTCTGAGGATAGGTCCGCGATGCGGAGGTGTATTTAAATTTTGGTCAAGAAAATACTTTTTGAGGCAGAGAGGTCTGCTTCCTCGCCGTGACGCGAATGGAAAAAAATACACTTTTGAGGAACAGGTCTGCGTCGCGGACCTGGTACCCAATTTCTGCCCGACTTGTTCCTTCTTCGTTTTCTAACCCCAATTTGCCTAAACTCAGTTCTTTTTCTCAAATTCTCTTTAGATTCAGATACCCAGTATGTATACACAAGAATCTAACTCAAACAACTCAAGGAAACAACATTTTAACCTCAAGGAACTCCTCAGCCTAACTCAAGAACGAAAGCCAATTTCAAGAACACCATTCAATATTCATCAACTTTCAACTTTCTAGAACAAACTTCGCTGAAATAAGCATGCTTGACGTGTGGGTGAACGAACCCAACGCTATGAAAGACTCACATAACTCTTTAGGGATCAATTTTTGTCGAAATCCACAAGCTAAACCTTCAAAAATGACGAACTTTGCTTTTTCTCCTCTTGCGTTCTTTCTCCAAAAACCCTACCGTAAATTTCCAATTGTCTAAACTGAACCAATTCAGTTTTGACCCTTAATTAATTCACTAAAAACAAATTAAAATAATAGGGTATGGAAAAGACCAGAATACCCTTTAAAAATCCGGATTGGACATTTCCTTATTTAAACAACCTAACTTCCAAAGGGCATATTTCACTTATACGAACTCGGAATCACGCAAACTCGGCGGAGTTGGAAACATTATTCTAAGATCTTTCCTACGATATCTAGAAACACACCTAAATAATCCTGATCTAAGAGTTATGGTCATTTGAAGTTGGCCAAAAACTCAAACTTAACTTAACCAATCTTTTCCAGATTTTTATTATTATCCAAAAATCACACTTTCTAATTCTAGCTCTTTCTGGTTATTTCAATTTGTGAGATATTACAATATCTCCCTCTTGGGAACATTCATCCTCGAATGAGATTACTCTTAGTAGGCTAAGGGTGTAACATTAACATTCAGCTCAAACACCCAATAAGCAATGCAATTACAACATGCTAATCTTATAAATAAAAGCGAAGAAAAGGATTAATACCTTAATTCGGAACTTCTCCGGATTCGAAGAGATGTGGATATCTCTTCTTCATATCTTCCTCAGCTTTCCAAGTAACTTCTTCAACAAACTGCTTCCTCCAAAGAACTTTGACTGATATTACTTCCTTAGTTCTCAACTTGCGAACTTGGAGATCCAGAATCTGAACTGGAATCTCTTCATAAGATAAGATACCCTTGATTCCAATATCTTCAGTTGGTATGATAAATGAATGATCTCCCATGCACTTCTTCAACATGGAAATATGAAATACCGGATGAACCTCAGCTAACTCTTGTGGTAGCTCTAACTCATGAGCTACATTACCAACCCATTTTGATATTCTATAATGGCTAAAATACCGGGGACTAGGTTTCCCCTTCTTACCAAATCTCATAACACCCTTCATGGGTGAAACTTTCAAGTAAACTCAATCATTTACTTCAAACTCTAACTCCCTCCTCCTACCATAAGTGTAGGATTTCTGACGACTCTGCGCTATTTTCAATCTCTCTTGAATAACCTTCACTTTCTCCATAGCTTGATGAAAGAAGTCTGGTCCTATTAACCCAGCTTCACCAACTTCAAACCATCCAATAAGAGATCTGCATCTTCTCCCATAAAGAGCCTCATATTGAGCCATTTGGATGCTAGCATGGTAACTATTGTTGTAAGCAACTCAATGAGAGGTAGGTGATCATCCCAATTACCCTTGAAATTAATCACACAATCCACCTTGATACCTCAAAACACTATCCCCCCCCTCCCCCGTTCAAAAACCATCACTTTTTTCTTATGAACACTTGCCTTTAATTCAAGCAATAAAGGATCTTGGTCTTGCTTATCTTTTACTTCTGACACTAATGAGGATTCAGCCCCATTCATCACCACTACTCCTCCTTCTGTGGAATCCATTAGTCGAACTCCTAGTCGTGCAAGTCTATGTACTTCTTTTGCTAACTCTTTCTTACCTTCCTCAAAATGGGTGGTACTACCCATAGACAACTTGCTCAATAGCCTTACCTGGGTGATAAAGAATACTCATATCATAATCTTTAAGTAATTCTAAACACTTCCTCTGTCTGAGATTAAGCTCTTTCTAACTAAACACATACTGAAGACTCTTGTGATCAGTAAGTACATCAACATGAACACCATACAAATAATGACACCATATTTTCAAAGCAAACACTATAGAAGCCAACTCTAAATCATGGGTTGGGTAATTCTTCTCATGAACTTTCAACTGTCTTGAGGCATAAGCTATAACTTTGCCATTTTGCATTAACATGCAACCCAAACCAATAGTAGATGCATCACAATATACAACAAAGCCTTGCGTACCTTCTGTTAAGGTCAACACTGGGGCAGTAGTCAACCTCTTTTTCAAATCCTGAAAGCTTTTCTCACAAGCTTCAGACCATTGAAACTTCACTGTTTTCTGAGTCAACTTGGTCAAAGGGGATGAAATAGATGAGAACCCCTCTACGAACCTTTTATAATACCCAGCCAAACCCAAGAAACTCCTAATATCAGTTGGAGATGTGGGTCTAGGCCAATTCTGCACTGCCTCTATCTTTTGGGTATCAACTCTAATTCCATCACCGAAAACTATGTGGCCCAAAAACGCCACAGACTCAGCCAAAACTCACATTTAGAGAACTTAGCATATAACTCCTTATCTTTCAAAGTCTAAAGAACTATTCTGAGATGGCTAGCATGATTTTCTTCATACCTTGAATAGATTAGTATGTCATCAATGAAGACGATAACAAACATATCTAAATAAGGTTTGAAAACTCTATTCATAAGGTCCATGAACGCTGCAGGTGCATTAGTCAAACCGAACGGCATGACCAGAAACTCATAATGACCATAAGGGGTCCTGAATGCTATCTTTGGAATATCACATTCCCTTACTTTCAACTAATGGTAGCCAGATCTGAGGTTTATCTTAGAAAAACATGAAGCACCCTGAAGCTGATCGAAAAGATCATCAATTTTCAGAAGAGGATACTTGCTTTTGATGGTAACCTTGTTCAACTGGCGATAATCTATACACATTCTAAGGGAACCATTTTTCTTCCTCACAAATAAGACCGGAGCGCCCCAAGGTGAGACACTTGGTCGAATAAAACCTTTCTCTAAAAGATCTTTCAACTGCTCTTTTAACTCTTTCAACTCTTCTGGTGTCATTCTATTTGGCAAAATAGATATAGGATGAGTATCTGGAAGAACATCTATACCGAAGTCTATCTCTGTCTCAGGAGGGACTACGGGTAAATCATCTGGAAAAACTTCTAGAAACTCCTTTACTATAGGAACTGACTGAATATGAGGTATCTTAACACTAGAGTCATTAACTCGGACTAAGTGATAGACACACCCCTTGGAAACTAACTTTCTTGCCTTAAGGTACGAAATGAAACGACCCTTAGGCACTACTAACCTACTTTTCCACTCTAAGACTGGCTCATTAGGAATTTGGAACTTAAGAACTCGAGTTCTACAATCAATGGAGGCATAGCAGGCATGAAGTCAGTCCATACCTAGAATGGCATCAAAATCTACCATGTCTAACTCAATTAAATCAGTCATGGTACTTTTGTGATTGACGGAAACATAGCAATCACGGTAGACTATTTCTGCTAGAATAGACTCACCATCGGGTGTAGAAACACTGAACGCTCAAGAAGTTTCTCAGGAAGAACATCAAAATTGAAGACTTGGATCATACCAGTGACAATATCTGGGGAATCCTCTTGCTCTTGGTGACTAGCGATAGCATAAAGACGATTTCCTTCTCCGTCTGCCCTTGAAGTAGCTTATCTAGATACAGCTCTATCTGGTGGAGCAACAGAAGAAGACTGGGTTCTATTGCCCCCATTGCCATTACTCTGTCTGCTTTTAGGACACTCTCTCATAAAATGATAGTTCTGGCCACACTTAAAATCAACTAATGGAGTCATCACGACACATCCCTGAGTGGCTCCTACCACACTTAGCACATGCAGAAGTCTTAGTACTCCCTTGTGCCTTACTACCTTGCGAATGCGTAGGTATATCTCTGAAGTTCTGAGAATTCTGACTTTTATACTCACATTTGTTTCATGGTGCAAGTGCACTAGCAGATAATGGAGCAGGTCCTTTCTACTTATGTTGGAAAGAAGACCGGTTCGCATTACTCTTTAGCTGCCCGGATTCATTCCCTGATGTCTTAGCCCTCTTATTCTCAAACTCTTATCTATCCTTCAGCTGGTCTTTCTCAACTTGTTGCACATGGATCATCAGCCTTGCTATGCCCATGTAACCTATTAGCATGGTTGCCTTACTTTCCTTACTTTACAGACGAGTCAACCCAACTACGAATAAACTAATCCTGCTCCTCATGTCAGCAACCATCTCGTTGCTTCTTTTAGCTCACAGGGAAAGAAACACCCCATGAAAGCACTATCAAAACAATACAACTCACAATCGGTTATGCGCAAGAAAGAGTTAGAAAGAAACCTTTTTTAGAGATAAAACTCTAACACACGAAATGAGTATGAAAGAAGTGAAGGAATTTCCTAAATGTTGCAGCCTCCTAATTATAGATGTGGCGCGCTTAACACCGATAACTAGGACTCTACAGACACGGCTTGATAGACTCCCTAGGACTCTTAAACTCTGTGCTCTGATACCAAGTTTGTCACTCTCCGAGCCTACACCCTGGATGTGGCCGGCACTCGAGAACCATTGTTGGCCCCAAGCGAACCCTTGGACTGGCTTACTTACTTTGCGGAAGACTTTACTAAAGATAAATACTTTTAAAACAAGTAAATTGAACTGCTCAAAATATAACTTAGAATGTATTATAATAACATTCATTACCAAAGTGGCAACTCAAGTCTCAACTTAACTGAAAAGGAAAAGGAAAGACTCGTGAACTAACATCACTAAGTCTGTCTATGAAGCCTCTAAACAACTGAGATGGACATCGAGACAAGACCCACGACATGCTAATGAATTAAAATACTGAAAACAATAAAAAGGATCCTCTAGAAAGCTAGGAGGCTCACCAACTGACTCTGAGTGCTCAACTAGATCAACGAGGCGCTGGATGATTACCTGCGTCTGCATCATAATAGGATGTAGGCCAACTAGCATTAGTACATTGAATGTATGAGTATGCGAGTTGGAATGTTAAACATAACTTAAGCTTGAAAAGAATCTAAAAGAAACACTTACCTTGGCTTTACTCAACTCCTCGATAACTTAACTCAATATAAAGCAATAAAACACATGCAATATATAGAAAGCTTTTAAAATAGTAGAAACAACTTAGTTCGTTAAATAAAATGCAATAACAAACTCAACTTTACTCATATAATAAAGTAATATAGTTTATGTGGGAGTTTCTCTAACCGACAACCACCACTATAAGCCTAAGTGGCGATACAACGTCTTGCCCACGCTGTCAGAACTGTCCTATACTTTGCCATCATATAGAACGCTTAACTAAGTGGATCCACTAGTCTATGCTAAAAGCATCTTAAGGAGTCATCTAAAAAGTATGATCCTTTACTACCCATGATGACTACATGGTTTATGGAGACGTGAGTTATCTAAACTCAAGCTCGTCCCTATATCGGTGCATAATACTACTCCCAAAATATACTTTAGCTCATATGTTTGTAAAAACAAAGCTCTTTCTTTGGTTTGAGATAATTACTCAAAAACTTAGCTTAAAATCTCTCATGGAAATCTCAGTTTCCTTTCTTGCACAAATGTGAAAACATTTGAACTCTTGGGAATACTTAGTTCCCGAATAATCTTTGAAGAATGAACTTTACTCTTACTCTTTACTGAAAACTAGCTCAAAGGCTCTTTTGGAAATATCAGTTTCCTTTCGTGTTTAAATGTGAAAACGTTTACTCTTTTGGAATACATAGTCCCGATATACTCTTTTTAAGAAATGCACTTCAAACTTTACTCTTTATTCAACTCAAAACTCAAGTCTTAAAACAAAGTTAAAACATTTGTAAAAGAATTTTGGAAAACTTTATGAACTTCTCTTAACTTGACTCTTGACTTGACTCTTAACTTCTCTTGACTTGACTCTTAACTTTCCTTGAATTGAATTATGGATTCAAGGATAATGATTTGTGATAGAAAATATCTCATGATGTGTAGGAGTGATTTTAGATAGCTAAACATGAGAAAATATCAAAACTTTACTACTGAGGATAGGTCCGCGACGCGGAGATGTATTTAAATTTTGGTCGCGAAAATACTTTTTGAGGCAGAGAGGTCCGTGTCCTCACCGCGACATGAAGGGAAAAATTACACTTCTAAAGAACAGGTCCGACTTGTTCCTTCTTCGTTTTCTAACCCCAATTCACCTAAACTCGGTTCTTTTGCTCAAATTCCCTTTAGATTCAGATACCCAGTATGTATACACAATAATCTAACTCAAACCACTCAAGGAAACAACATTTTAACCTCAAGGAACTCCTCAGCCTAACTCAAGAACGAAAGCCAATTTCAAGAACACCATTCAATATTCATCAACTTTCAACTTTCTAGAACAAACTTTGCTGAAATAAACATGCTTGGCGCGTGGGTGAATGAACCCAATGCTATGAAAGACTCACATACCTCTTTAGGGATCAATTCTTGTCGAAATCCACAAGCTAAACCTTCAAGAACGACGAACTTTGCTCTTTCTCCTCTTACATTCTTTCTCCAAAAACCCTAGCGTAAATTTCCAATTGTCTAAACTGAACCAATTCAGTTTTGACCCTTAATTAATTCACTAAAAATGAATTAAAATAATAGGGTATGGAAAAGACAAAAATACCCTTTAAAAATCCGAATTGGACATTTCCTTATTTAAATAGCCCAACTTCCAAAGGGCATATGTCACTCATACGAACTCGGAATAACGAAAACTTGGCGGAGTTGGAAAGATTATTCCAAGATCTTTCCTACGATATCTGGAAACACACCTAAATCATCCTGAACTAGGAGTTATGGTTGTTTGAAGTTGACCAAAAACTCAAACTTAACTTAACTTAACCAATTTTTTCCATATTTTTATTATTTCCAAAAATCACTCTTTCTAATTCTAGCTCTTTCTAGTTCTTTCAATTTGTGAGATGTTACATTTTCCTTGCGCTTCCAAGTCATTGTCCATAAATACCCCTAAATATGTCTGTATAAATTTATCGTGTGGAAGATATTAGTGCCTGGTATTTTAAAATGTGTGTTCGTTGGTTATTCTAGGGGTAGTAAATCATAAAAATATCTCATTAAGTTTTTAAAATCTTCTTTAATCATATTTAAAAAACTAAAAACATTTTGAAATGCAGTATTTTTGACCAATAAAAAGAACAACTAAAGAATTATGAACAAACCGAGTCACATATTTCTTATTTTGGAGGGCACAAATTGGGCAAAAATATAGGAAATAAAAGCAATTCTAAGTAATTAGGAGAATCAAGAAAGGTTACACAAGTTACAGTTGTTATAATAGTTGACAGTCTCCAACTTTTTCATGTATTAACCATTAATAAATAATAAAAAAATAGTAATTGAAACATTAAAAAGTTTCTGAATAAAGAATGTGAAAGGTTAAGAAACAATATGTTAAAAGTAGGTGATATATATATGTATGTATATATATATATATATATACACACACACACACAAAAAATCCTAAAATCATGAACTCCCTTACTTGATTTGTTAAATTACAATAATACCTTCAACTTAAAACATTCAATTTAGTGTATCTTTTATATTTGATATTATATGATAAAATATATTAAAAGCATGCATATTTTCACATTGAGGCTGAGACTTTTTCAAAGAGATGTTACTTTTTTAAAAAGTTGTGATTTCTCCGATGAGTTGTGATCTTTTCAAAGGGTTCTGGCTTTTCAGAAGAGTTGCGACTTTTTAGAAGGGTTGTGTCTATTTGTCACGACCCAAAATCAAAAGTCGTGATGGCACCTATGTTCCCAACCGATAGGTAAGCCAACCCAATACTTCTACCAATTCAATTCAATATTTAAAGTAGAAAGATAAGAGACAACATAATATCGAAACACTAAGTTATTTACAAGTATGAAATGCGAAAACCTAAAATCTCATCCCAAGATTTAGTGTCATAAGTACAAGAGCTTCTAAAGTCAATACAAGTCTCTAATTATTTAACAAATCTAAATATAATAAATATCCTATCAGGATACCAACACGATTTAATAAATAGAGATAGATGAAGGTAGGTATCGCAGAATATCCAAGAAGCTCACCACAACTCTAAGATAATCTAAACTAAGACTAAAGCTCCAAGAAATGCGCTTAAATTCGAATACAATCTACACCACAAAAGAGTGCAGAAAGTGTAGTATGAGTACGAAACCACAAGTACCCAGTATATCTCATAGACTGACCACGAAGAAGTAGTGACAGGAGTATATAAGAAAATAATTCTATTTAAAACTACTTCACCATCAAGAATTTCCTCCTTTGTAACATCTTGTCTCGAATATTACACAACTCTGCATCATCAAACTGTTAACCCCGAATCTTATCTAATAAGGATGGCCCTGCCTCCATGTAAGATAAAATTCTACAGATTTCAAAATATTAAGTCTTGCAAAGCTATTTGCTATGGACCGTATATCCATAGCCAAAGAAATCTAACCCACCTATAACAAAGTAAAATCCCTTATACTCACTGTCTTTCTACTTAATTAATCTACTATCACATTCGCCTTATTCAGATGAAAAAAATATTGATGTTACAGCCCTTGAGCAACTCAAAATCATCATTGTAACTCCAAATTGATATTTCTCTGATTGAATATATATATTAAAAACTACCATGATCCTTTAACAACTCACAATACACACCATAAAAGTAATACCCTCAAAACCTCAATGTGAATACTCCAACTGCCAACTCCAAATCATAGATATGATAATTCTTCTCGTGAATCAATTTTAACCGCCTCGAAGAATAATCTATTACCTTTCCCTTCTACATCAACACACAATAAAGATCAATTCAAGAAGTATCACAATATATGATAAAGTCCACTCCCTCCACGAGTAGGGTCACAATTAGAGCAGTAACCAATAAAATCTTGAGCCTTTGAAAACTTATCTCTCACAAACCAATAGAAAACCACTGTATTCTAGTTCAATCTAGTTAATACGGATGAAATAGATGAGAACTCCTTTACCAACAGCCAATACTAATCTACAAGACCTAAGATACTCAAAATCTCGGTAATGGGAATAGGTTTGTCCCAATTAAGAACTGACTCAATCTCCTTGGAATCCACCTTAACATATTTCTTGAATACTACATGGTCCAAATATGCTATCACACTAATCAAAACTCACCCTTTAAAAACTTGCATACAAATTAATCTTCTTTAGATTATAATGAACAATCCTTAAATGATGCTCGTGATCCTTCCTACTACGAAAGTATATCAATATATCATCGATAAAAATAATGATAAAGGAATCCAAGTACGATAGAAATAACCCAAAAAGATATACTTGATCTAATAAATCTTTTACTCAATAAGTCTTGTTACTGTTCTTTCCATTCCAAAGGAGCATCCCAATAAGAATGATAGAAATAAGTCGAATGTCCAACTCTAAGACAATACCAAATGTGATATCATGATCAAGTGAAACATTTCTAAGAATTATTTTACCACTGAAACTAGTTCTCAAAAAAATTACCGATACTAGTATCATAAACATAAGTCCAATAGGTGATGCATCACTTTCTCTTTTTACCAGGTGAGACTTCATAATTGAAAATATCCTTCTCGGATAAGTATTGAGAGTTTCTTGCCACTGAATTTTAGGAATACTTGACAAATATGAGCTTATCATCTTCACCTAATAGTTTGAAAATGCCTGATATGGAGAAATTCAATACAAATCCAAAAGAACAAAGTATGTCCACGTGTCATGTACTACCATGTTAATAACTTAAGATCGATGTAATCGATCTACCATTAAGAACCATCTACAGGTGTAGAAATATGTACAAACATAGAAGAAGAGTCACAAAGTATATTCAAATCCAAAATAAGGTACATACTTACGTAAAATGAAGTATATTTACACTCGAAATAAAATTGTAGTCAATTGAGAGCATATCGAATGATACTTTGAACAACCTTGGTTACCCCAGTACAAACAATTATTTACTACTGTAATATTCAAATCACCACTAAATTGGTCTACGATCTATATAGAGATTCATATCTACTATGCATACGTCTCTATAAATGTCTTAATATAACTTCATACAAGTATCCCTTTCAACATCAGTTAACTAAAGAATTCCCTTCCCCACTTTCTTTCAATTAATATTACTAATCCTCAATTCAATATCTGAAAGGCTCCTCACAATATGAATTTATCACTATTTATCATTAACCCTTCATTTAAATGTCCTGCTCGCTGACATTCAATATAGCCTTTTATTAACTCTTGATGTATTAAACTTAACCCACCTTGTGACTTTTATCAAATAAACATCAATGTGACCATAATGCCATCCAACTTGACTATTCAAATTATCTTCCATATACCTCTACTCCAAGGGATAAAAAGAAAATATGTCATACGAATCTTATAACAAGTTATACCCTCTCAAAAATCATTTGAAGGAATCACATTTGATGTCTTTATCCTTCCTCAACTTCTCCTCATAGACTTACCATAATCACTAGCATCTTATTTAATCAATTGAGTCTTCCTAACATTACACTTCTCTTCAAGACATCAACATTATACTTTTTCATTACTAAATTATTCACTTATTGTAAATAGGGTCATAAAATTATCCTAATAAATTTAAATGAAATTCAAGTATCCTTGTCTAACTCACACCTCGAGCAAGTGATTCTTACTATTCTTACCCTTCTCAATGCCGCACCTCTTATTACTTAGTAATTTTGCTAACCACATCATAACAACTAGCACCATACCACGTAACGTCAATAATATGTGGCTAAAAACCCAATTCTTAGGGTGTGATTTAGCGAATATGGGTTAAGATTGTTGTTGGGTCTTGCTTGCTGATATATTAGATGTAGTTTAATGGTGATTTCGTCTAGTAGTTGTGGATAAATTTAACAAATTTGTAGTTGCAAATACAAGTTTATTTATGTGTTTTCGGCTTGCTCGAGAGTGAGGTTGCGAAACTAAGACTACTAGATTGATGGCCTAAGGAGTGGGTGGACATGAGGTTCAACTCGAGAGAGTGAACCCTAGTCCCATATCCTAACACTCAGTTCGAGAGAGTGAGTGGGGTAAGAAATAGGCTAGTCTTCATGCGGCAAGTGGGTGTTCGAGAGGAACCCATTTGAAACGGGGTAAGTTGCTCAAGAGAGAATTTATTCCCACGTAAAGCTTAGCCTAGTCACTATTACTCTATAAATTTTCTATCGAAAGCATGTACCCAATGATTTAGATTAACCCGTATTCCGGTCACATCGCAAGACCTCCCTCTCATTGATTGCTATTTTAGCTTATTTTGTTATTTTTGCTTACTTGTGACAAAACCCCCATTTGATATTTGACACTTTTGTGTCACCCCTTTAATTTACAATGTTTTTAATCATTAATGTCTTTAGCTACGACTAGTTACAACAAATTTTATTTTTCTATTAATTCTCAAAAACCACTCCCTTGGGACTCGACCCCAACCCTTGGTTGGGTTATTATACTATTGCATGATCGTAGACACTTGCATCGGAAGTTGTGTCGTTGATTTTGCAAACATTAAAATGGCGCCGCTGCCGAGGAGTGGCGTTATTTGAGAATTCTTAGATTAGTAGAATTGTTGTTCTTATTAGTTGTAGTCTACTTACCTAATTTTCAGTTTTGCTTTGAGTGTTTGTGTGTTTCAACAGCCATATGTGTGTGAATGGCAAAAATAGCTACCAAGCAAGCCATCAAGCGAGTTATGCTTTTCATCGAGGCGATATTGATGAAATTAATAGTGTGTACAACCCTGCCCAAGTGGGTGAGATGGGTGCAATTTGCAAGCCACAAGCAGACAGAAGTGCAACATTTGAAGTTACTAGCACAACACTCCATCTCATACATTCAAGAGGTTTATATGGAGGGTTAGAGCATGAAGATTCGTATGAACATATACAAAGCATCATAGAAGTGTTTACCCCTATTTCATTCAAGAACCTATCGCAAGAGTGCATACGGCTTCGCTTATTTCCATTATCATTAACCGGGGGAGCTACTAAGTGGTTGGTCGAGCTTCCAAAGAACTCCATCAAGTCACGGGAGGAGCTGGTTATGGCTTTTCATGAAAGATTCTTCCCTCCATCAAAGATGATGAAACTGAGAGACGACATTCAAAATTTTAATCAAAAATAGGGCGAACTAATTTACGAATCATGGATACGATTTAAGAGATTTTTGCAAAAATGTCCAACGCTTGGATTGCCAAGTGAGTTATTGCTCCAATATTTTTACCATAGTCTGGATTCGGTTAATAAAGGGATAGCTGATCAATTGGTGCAAGGAGGAATAATGTTACAATAATTTGAAGTAGCCTCATTCCTCCTAGATGGCATGACTAGAGTAAATCAAGCATGGTACATAAAAGATGACCAAGTTTCCCTATTGTGTTTCAGATTAACGCAAGAACAACTCGATAAAGAAAGGGAGAGGGATGAAAACATCAAAAAGATGTTGTCTCAATGGAAGTGATACACGAGAACATGAAGGGGACGTATGGAGTATTTCGAGTTGAGGAGGGTTCTTCTTCTTTTTATTTAATACCGGGGAGAATCAAGGTTGGAATTCCAAAGGAGTTGAGGGGGGTTCTTCATTCGGTTACTTAAGACCGGGGGAGAATCAAGGTTGGAACTCCACAAGATATGAGAAGGGTTTCCACCCACGCTATCAACAGCAGGGTGGAAATCAAGGTTGGAACCATTATAGGAGTAAAGAACCAAGGAGATATCGCCACGATTGGGCTGAGTAAGATGACCATGAGGAAGACCGTACTCAATTGAGTGAAAGCCTAAAATCAAAAGGGAGCGCAAGTAGTCCACGGGTAAATGATCTATTGTCACGCATACTTGATAAAGTTGAGGGATCTGATGATTTGCTAAAGGGAATGAGAGATGACTTTTCATCGCTAAATAGTAAGGTGAATTCTCATGTTGATGCCATCAGAAAACTAGAAGGTCAATTGAGTCTATTATTAGCTCAATTAATATCCATGACACTGATGGAAGATAATGAAAGAGGGTTGGCTGTGGTTACCTGTAGTGGAAAGATGGCAAAAGGGAATGTGATGGGGGATGAGGATCCTCGCATGCAGGAAGAGAGCCAGGGTATAGAGGACCGACAGTTACCTACTCTACAATACCTTGCCAAATAACCACAAGAAGATGTAGAGCAACATGTTCATGTTCTAAAAGTCACACACCCTTTACCCAAAATACCTCCACCTTTTCCTCAAAGTTTGAAAAAGAAGAATGAAGATGAGAAGTTCAATTTTTTTTGTTAGTATTCAAAAACTTATCAATTAACCTTCCTCTGGTGGAAGCATTGTTGGAAATGCCGGGATATGCCAAATTCATGAAAGAGCTGGTTACAAAGAAAAGGAGCTTAGAGTATGAAACGATTGAGGTGCTCCATAGTTGCAGCGCAATTATGACAAATGAGTGAATCACTAAGAAAGAAGATCCTGGGGAATTCACAATTTCGTGCACAATTGGCATGCTCCAATTCACTAAAGCTTTGTGCGATTTAGGAGAAAGCATTAACTTGATGCCCTATGCAATATACAAGCAACTTGGTTTGGGTGAACCAAAGGCAATCACAATGAGACTCCTTATGGCTGATCGATCAATCAAGCACCCAGTAGGGATACTCCGTGACATATTGGTAAAAGTAGATTGGTTCATCTTTCTGGCTGATTTTGTGATTCTAGATTGTGAGATCGATGTTGAAATTCCTATTATTTTGGGAAGGCCATTCTTAGCCACTGGGAGAGCATTGGTGGATGTCGAAAGTGGGAAATAGAAGTTCCGTGTGAATGATGATGTGGTGACCTTCAACATCCGTAAATCTATGAAGCAACCAAGTAATATCCATGTGGTGTCTACTGAGGATGTTATAGATGAGGCAGTGGCAAGTGTGATCCATTTAATGCAAAAGAATGAATCCCTTGAGTTTGTACTTGCCAACTTTGATGAATACGAAGTTCAAGGCTATGAGGAAATGATAGCTGCCTTATCAGGGTTAGGAGTCTATTCAAGGAATCCAATCAAGTTGGATATCGACCTGAAAAATAGAGAAAGTCCTCCTGCAAATCCATCAACAGAAGAACCCCTGAATTTGGAGTTAAAAGCCCTACCCTCTTTTCTAAAATATGCCTTCTTAGGAGCCAATAATACGTTACTAGTGATTATTGCAGCCGATTTGCTCGAAGGGCAGGTGAAGTTGCTCATTAAAGTACTGCGGAAGCATATAAAAGCTATTGGATAGACAATAGCCGATATAGTAGGAATTTCTCTTGGGATCTGTACTCACAAGATTCGGCTTGACAGTGAATGTAAACCTAGTATGGAGCATCAACGGAGATTGAACCCTACAATACAAGAGGTGGTGAAAAAGGAAATCATCAAGTGGGTAGATGTGGAAGTGATCTACCCTATCGCAGATAGTAAGTGGATAAGTCCAGTGCAATGTGTACCGAAAAAATGAGGTATAATCGTAGTCCCAAATGCAAAAGCAGAACTTGTGCCGACAAGACAGGTAACTGGGTGGAGAGTATACATGGACTATTGAAGGCTTAACTCATGGACTGAGAAAGATCATTTTCCAATGCCTTTTATGGACCAAATGCTCGATCGGTTATCAGAAAGGGAGTGGTATTGCTTTTTAGATGGGTATTCCAGTTATAATCAGATCTCTATCGCGCTGGAAGACCAAGAGAAAACCACTTTTACCTGCCCTTATGGAACATTTGCATTCAAAAGGATGCCATTTGGGTTGTGTAATACCCCAACAACATTCCAGCATTGCATGTTGTCTATTTTTGCGGATATAGTCGAAGACTCTATGGAGGTATTCGTGGATGACTTCTCAGTCGTAGGGGACACGTTTGAGGAATGCTTGACACACTTAAAACAGGTGCTCCAAAGATGCGTGGATACAAATTTAGTTCTCAATTGGGAAAAATATCACTTTATGGTGAAGAAAGGTATCGTTCTTGGGAACAAGGTGTCGTAAAAGGGGCTGGAGGTTGATAAGGCGAAAATTAAGGTCATTGAGAAATTACCCCCACCAATTTCAGTGAAGGGTGTTCGTAGCCTCTTGGGTCATGCAGGGTTATACCGAAGGTTCATTAAAGACTTCTTACAGATTGCACATCCACTATTCAAACTCCTAGAGAAGGAAGTGAACTTCTATTTTGATGATGCTTGTATGACCGCATTTAAGTGTTTGAAAGAAAAATTAGTATCCACCCCGATTATCGTCAGTCCTGATTGGTCCAAATCTTTCGAAGTAATGTGTTATGCTAGTAGTGTGGCATTGGGAGTAGTGTTGGGGCAAAAGCGCAATGCAAGCAAAACTCTGAATAGTGCCCAGCAAAATTATACGGTCACTGAACAAGAGTTTCTTGCATTGGTCTATGCATTTGAAAAGTTTCGGGCATACTTGCTAGGAGCCAAAGTAAAAGTACACACTGATCATGCTGCACTCCACTAATGATGGCGAAGAAGGATGCAAAACCAAGATTGATAAGGTGGGTGCTATTATTACAAGAGTTTGATTTTGAGGTAAAAGATCGAAAAGGCTGCGAAAATCAAGTGGCTGACCACTTATCGAGGTTGGAAGGAATGGAAGATGCCGAGCCTGAAGTCGACATAGACGATTCTTTCCCCAACAAACAGGTGTTTGCTATATCTCTCAAACCTATAGCATGGTATGCAGACCTTTTAAATTACATTGTGAGTGGATTGATACCGGATGAGCTAACCTTTTAACAACAAAAGAGATTCATGTTCTATGTTAAAAAGTACTTTTGGGATGAACCTTGTTTTGAGAATGTGCTGACCATGTTATTAGGAGGTGCATTCTGGAAGAGGAAGCGGTAGAAATTCTCTATGCTTGCCATGCATCTCCAGTAGGAGGTCACCATAGTGGTATTCCTACTACCGCTAAAGTCCTCCAAAGTGGTTATTACTGGCCGTCCCTATACAAGGATGAACATGAATTTGCAAAGAAATGCTCTCAATGTCAGTAGCAAGGCGGAGTGTCTAGAAGGC
This sequence comes from Solanum acaule, assembly GCA_036250505.1. NCBI lineage: Eukaryota > Viridiplantae > Streptophyta > Magnoliopsida > Solanales > Solanaceae > Solanum > Solanum acaule. The sequence goes on along the minus strand of JAJOOR010000551.1, from coordinate 5,599 downwards.
ATGAGTTGCCTCTCATTCCTATTTTGGAAGTCGAGCTATTCGATGTATGGGTGATAGATTTCATGGGCCCATTTGTGAGCTCATTTGGAAATAAATATATCTTGGTGGATGTAGATTATGTCTCCAAATGGGTAGAGGCCATCACACTTCCAAACAACAAAGGAAAAAGTGTGGTCCAATTTTTTAAACACTACATCTTCGCAAGATTTGGCACTCCTAGGGCAATCATTAGCGATGGGGGTTCTCACTTTTGCAATAGGTGGTTTTCAATGGCACTGAGCAAATATGGAGTGAAACACAGGTAGCAACCCCATATCACCCCAAACAAGTGGCCAAGTTGAAGTGTCAAATTGGCATATCAAAAGCATCCTGGCAAAGACAGTAAATGCCAACAGAACTAACTGGTCTAGGAAACTCGATGATACACTATGGGCATATCGGACAACATACAAAACACCTATCGGTATGTCTCCATATCAATTGGTTTATGGTAAGGCTTCTCATTTACCCGTCGAGCTAGAACACAAATCATTGTGAGAATTGAAAGCTTTAAATTTGGACTAGTCAAAAACTTCAAGGGAGAGGGTAGAGCAGTTGAACGAACTGGAGGAATTTAGACTCAGATCGTATGAAAGTTCAGCTATCTACAAAGAGAAGATGAAGAAATGGCATGATGCTCGGATACTCAAGCGGGATTTCAAAGTAGGGGATTGGGTTTTGTTATACAACTCTCGACCTAGACTCTTTCCTGGAAAGCTCAAATCCAAATGCTCTGGACCTTTTAGAGTAACGCGAATGTTCACCAATGGTGCCATAGAAGTTGAAGATCAGGATGGACCTCCATTTAAAGTGAACGGTCAACGTCTGAAATTATATTTTGGGGATTGTCAAGAGATTTCTTTGGTTGAAGTGGTGTATTTAGAAGACTCCTGAAGGCACTGCTGCATCGTGCCATGACGTTAACTAGGGCACTGTTTGGGAGGCAACCCAAAACCATTCATTGCTTTCTTTTTGCTTTGATGAAATAATGGTGTGTTGATTGCGCAGGTGAAAGTGTGGAAGAGTGAACAAAAATTACAGATTGGCGAGCAACCGGTCGAATCAGCGATTCGCTGAACGGTTCGGTGATCCAGAACTAGACCACCGTTAGACTCAAAACCATTTTGCATTGGATTCTGTAAAACTTGGCGAGCACATGAAATTATTGGCGAACCGCCTACCGTGACCACCGTTTTGACTCTCACAAAACATGGAGGTACTGAAAACTTTGGCTAGATAAATACTACTTGGCGGAGCACCGAATAGGTCGGCGATAGGGACTAACGTCGCCGAATAGGCGAAAACTGGACAGCCTTTCAGCCAAAGGTTTTAAAAGTTCTAACTTCATTCTTCTTCCATCACTTTTTCACCTTCCCAAACTCACACCTACACTCTAGTTTTATATTTATTGCACTTTTGAAGTATTTTGGTTCATTGATTTGTGCGCGGATTTGGATTGCATTGCCGCCTAGCTCTCGTTAGCATTTTAATCAGTACCAAAGGTTAGCTTCTCAATACCCGTAATTATTTTGTTAGAATTGTACTCATTTGAAAACTCTTTGATATTGTTAGAATCTACTGAACCTCCCTGATTGTATAGAATTAGTTAATTTGTGATTGCTATTAGATAATCTTTAGTAAACTGTCGAAATCTTGTTCTCCGATATATCTAGTTGAGTTAATGTGAGATGGGTGGTATTCGTATTATATGGGTCTAGATTTAATTTGTGCTAATTATGCTTAAATTGTGTTTTCGGGGGTTGCGGGGCCTATTTCAAAAAGTTGGGTCAAAAGTAGGAACGATGGGTGATTCGGCGAGCTGGGACGAGCTCGCCGAACCACTCCACGGTTCATCTAAATACCCCATCTCGCCCTTACTATTATGCTTTATTTGTTGTGGTTGGTGTAATTTTTGCCAAGATGCATGGGATCGCCAAGTGCACTCGGTGACACGCCGAATGTCATCTTAATTGCCCTTGGTCTGCACCCCTAACCATTTTGCACTGTGACTTCAGCGGATCGTCTGTGGGTCGCTGAATGGACTATCTTGTCCTTCTGCAGCTGAAAGTCTTTGTTTTGGTTGTCAAATATGTTCTAACATTATCTCAAGACTTTGCAGACATGGCTAGACCAAAAGTTGCTGGAAGAGACATGCCATCCAGACACATAAGAGCACAACAGTTTGAAAGAACTGAAAGGAGTGACAACAAGATAGCCAGTTCGAGGAGGAGGATGCCCATCGACCCTAGTGTCCCTTCGTGGGCTCGAGGGTTTAGCAATGTGATACACGCCTTTGTGGAAGCTCATGAGTTGGACTATATGGTCGAGGCTAATATCGTTGCAGAATCTGAAGCAGAGCGAAAATAAAAAGAGAACCAGAGGCAGAATGACAACATTCCAGGCAGTGACACCCAGGCAGATGGAGCGATTGCGTAGACAGGATCCCTCTTTACCTCCCTCTCTGTCTTTCGTTATTTTACCTTCTGGATCCTGTGTTAGTTGCATTTGAGGACAAATACTTTTTATTTGTGGTGGGGTGAGGCCCACACCTTTTGTATTGATAGTTGTGTTTTGTGTATATATTTGGGTTGTTCTATTTAAAACTTTGTCAATACTGCTTTTCTGTGGATGTTTGAGCTTATGACTACTTTTGTTTTAAATCACAAAAATGATTTTGATTTTGATCCGTCCGAAATTTTTTTGCCACCTCTTGTGTGTGAATGTGGCTGTTCTTTTGCAAAATTTAAGTCTTGGTTCCGATCAATATCGATGACTTGAATAGTGCTCTCAATCGAACGAACATGAAAGCGCTGCTACGACGAGGCCAAATGAAGTTGCATAGACAGTATGTGAACTCTTAGCATCTCGCTGTGATTAGCTATTTATCAAATCCAGTCTCTTGTGATGACTGTTGCACACTAGCAAAAGTGTGGAGTCTTGTTTGACTTTAGTGTCGATGCTTTGTGTGATGAGCTTACTTTGAACCATGCATGATAGATCCTAGAATTTGCCCCGTTGGTCCGGTCAACTAAGTGATGCTATATCTTGATATGATCTTAGGCAACTTCTATGGGTGTGAGCCAATTTGACATATACCTCTTTTGTGACCTACCTTGTGAGTGTGAACCTCTTTTGAACACCCTTCGAGCCTTACCTTTCTTTGGAAGAAACTTGATGAAACTATAACTTTTCTTTATCCATTACCTATAAGCCTCTTGAATTGTGGTTAGTTGAATATCCAACTAGCGGTGTGGTAAAAAGGAAAGGGGAAGTCAAGAAGTGCAAGGAAAGTCTCCTCTCACCCATGTTTTTAAGAAAAATGGAAACCCTCCATATAAAAAAAGAGAAAGAAAAAGAAAAAGAATGAAAAAGAAAGTTGCAGAATAAAGTGCCAAATAAATGGGGTTCCCAAAAAAATATATCCATGGAAAGTGAATAATAAGATGACTTGTGAGCACTAAAGAAAATGATGAACGAAAAGGAAGGGAGGTGTTGTGAACACCACATTTTATGAGGATAAAAGTCACTGAGCCTAAATGACCATACCTTTGCACTCAGCCCCATTACAAGCCTTGAAAAGACCTTTTTGATCTTGAGTGAGTTGAAACAAATGTTGATTGGAAAATACAGGCAAACCTATAGGTGAAAGCATGCATTGTGTTCTTCCTTGTGAGAGTGAGCGTTGCATCTAATTCTAAAGCTTTAAACTGTGAACCATTGTGTGATTATGGAATCATTCTTTCTGTGAGGGCATTTGAATACTTTGGTTGAGCTTGAACTTGCATTTAAAGCAAGTATTGTGAGCATGAGGTACTTTGATATTGGTGTGTCACAACTTGAATCTTTAGGTACACATTTGATCTTTGCATAAGTAATTGAATCTTGTTGTGTGCATTCATGATTGAGTCTTGTGTAGCACTGTTCAAGACACCCTTTTGAACGACTGAACTTGAGTTTGCTTGAGGACAACCAAAAGTTTAAGTTGGGGGTGTTGATGGGTCCACAAATTGGACTCATTTAGGGGTATATTTTAATAGAAATTGTGTCCTCAAATGCTTATTTTATCTCAATATCTGATGAAAACACTTAAGTTTCAGGTATTTGAAGTTTGAAGGAAAGCATGGACACTATGTCGCAAAAAGGAACAAAAAGGGCCTAAAAGAATGAAGAAATGAGGACCTGAGGATCCCCGAGTCCACTTGGTGAATCGCCGAAGGGTTTTACTTTGCCTTTTGTTCCAGTGTGCTGAGCCCTGAAGGAAAGGATCAAGTCGGCAGAAAAGGAAGCAGTCGGCGCATCACCGAATAGTTTCGCGAGGCAGTACCATGTCGCCCAATGACCCAAAACACGACGATGCTAAAAGATGGTGCAAGACGGCGATGAACTACACCAAAGGGCGAATCGATGGGTTGATCGGCGATTCCGACTAATGTTGCTGAATGATCCGCTAGAGCATAGATTTTTGAAAACTATAAATTCTCATTGAGAGTTTTAGTTTAGTATCAGATTTTTAGTGTGGAACAAATCAATATAATTTTTAGTACTTTTTTTTTTTTGCTCTGAGTTTGAGAGGGTTTTGAAACTTGAAGAAGAAAAGGGTTTCATCTCCAAGGATTTGGACTTGAGTTTCTTGGATTCTTCATTTTTGGCCTGTAACAAGACTTAAATCTTCATACCCACTTGAATGCAAGCTCATTTAGGTATAAATTTCTATCTATTGGTGTGTGGCTAAAAACCCCAATTCTTGGGGTGTGATTTAGTAAATATGGGTTAAGATTGTTGTTGGGTGAGCTTGCTGATAGATTAGATCTAATTTAATGGTGATTTCGTCTAGTAGTTGTGGATAAATTTAACAAATTTGTAGTTGCAAATACAAGTTTATTTATGTGTTTTCGGCTTGCTCGAGAGATAGGTTGAGAAACCAAGACTACTAGATTGATGGCCTAAGGAGTGGGTGGACATGAGGTTCAGCTCAAGAGAGTGAACCCTAACCCCATATACTAACACTCAGCTCAAGAGAGTGAGTGGGGTAAGACATAGGATGGTCTTCATGCGGCAAGTGAGTGTCCGAGAGGAACCCATTTGAAACGGGGTAAGTTGCTCGAGAGAGAATTTATTCCCACATAAAGCTTAGCCTAGTCACTATTACTCTACAAATTTTCTATCGAAAGCATGTACCCAATGATTTAGATTAACTCGTATTCTGGTCACATCCCAAGAACCTCCCTCTCATTGATTGCTATTTTAGCTTATTTTGTTATTTTTGCTTACTTGTGACAAAACCCCCATTTGATATTTGACACTTTTGTGTCACCCCCTTAATTTACAATGTTTTTAATCGTTAATGTGTTTAGCTAGTTAGAACAAATTTTATTTCTCTATTAATTCTCAAAACCACTCCCTTGGGACTCGACTTGTCACGACCCAAGCCTAGGGCCTAGACGTGACATGGCGAATGAGGAACCCGAAGGAACCCCAAACAAGCCTCTCAAACTTGTCATCACACTTCATCGGTCGCGGAAGTACATTCAACATTAATTAACGGGACATAGGGACTAAG
>JAJOOR010000550.1:0-74938 GCA_036250505.1 Solanum acaule | reverse complement strand
TTATTCAAAACAAAAAAAAAAAAAAAAAAAAAAAAACTTTATAATTTTTTTCCTATAAATATTTGCATTATTATTAATAAAGTGAATGTGAAGATTGGAATTTTCTATGTCTAGTCTTTTTAGTGTACACTTTATTGACATTTTCCTTCGAAAATACTACCTTTATTGACGATTTAATAAACTTTGAATATATAGTACTTGTACTAAATAGTAAATACTACTAATTAAATTACATGTATATATTGTAAAGTTTTTAGAAGAATCTTTTTTCTCTACTTTAAACGAGTAGAAGGTTTGAAACTTTTTCTGTTTCTACAATTTTCGAAACGTGCAATCATGGAGAAACTAATTGTTTCCTAGATATTTGTAAGTGCTAATTGATTAATTAATTAATATAATTATTACTACTTTGAAGACAATGGACTATAAATTCAAAAAACACTGGCCCTATTAGAAGAATTCACGTTGATTTCATTTGGGATTTTAGTGTCTTAATCAGTTATAAACCAATTAATTGCGTTTATTTGACCTTTCCATATTATGGGGGGCATGTTATTAAACAGGGAAAATGGTATGAAATAGCAAATTATTAACTTAAATTAAATATTATAGCCATAATTTATTTTAATTGTAATTCGCAGCAAACAACCCCTTTTTTTGCCATCTGATTCGGTATACAATTAGTCATTTTATACATTTCGGTATAAAATGCGTTTGTGTTTGTATAAAGCGAGAGAAAAGTGTATATACAAATACAAATACATATATATTCGTCCCATACACTTATAATTATTCAAATACAAATCTTATTATACAAATTACAATGTATAAATGAATTTATACAAAACAGAACAATTTGTATAAAATTGGATATTTGTAGCGAATTACACAAATCAAAAGCTCCATAGCAAACATAAAATTTGCTATAGAGCGCAATTATGCAAACTATAACTATAACATACAAATATGATTTTTATGTTTGCTATATATGAAAGTTGCTCAATATTTACTTATTTGACTAATAGAGTGAAAATTAATCCAAAATACAATTAATAGTGCACTTTCTAAAGAGCGCTTTACTACTCAAATTATTCTTTGAATCAATTCCACATGATCTGCTTTACATTAAAATCGTCAAACTTAAATATGTCACAAGCAGTATATGTATGTCCTCATTAATTGAAACCAAATACATTATTTCTCCACCAATTTTCTAAAACATGTTGCATCAACAAAGACTAGTACCATTTTTAGTCAAACTTCAAATTCTCTTAAACATGGGTGATAATTGATTGTGTTTTACACATGTTAAATTTCTTCAAAATTCATCAAAATAGTTTTTTATGCATGTATAGTTAATAAGGTGATAAAGTAATGTCATCAACAAGCAATTTGTCATATTTCTCAAATTGAAGGAATACAAATGCCCCCCAAAGATCATAATTAAGGCACAAGTGAAATATTCAATAATGATTATATAGAAGAAATATATCAAATTAAAGAAATAGTATCTTTTTAATTTAGAAGTCCACGACAATATCCTTGATTTCAAACTTATAAAAGTGAAATTCAAGGACAATGTTACGAAGCTGAAACTTATAAAAGTAGCCGTTCAAAATATAGTTTTTTTTTTTTTTTTTACATGTTTTAACTAATTGTTATTTTATTTTCATACTAAAAAGTGATTAAATAGTAGGTAAATGTTGATTAGTGGTCTAAAAAGTGGTACATATCTATTTGAACTGTTAATGGGCTTTTTGGGCCGAACTGTTAGGGGGAATTGCAATGTTAATGGGCCTTCTGGGCCGAGCTGTTATAGGGAATTGCAATGTTAATGGGCTTTCTTGGGCCAAACTTGCCCAGCCCAAATATTAATAGACCCTGAAGTAACCAACGTTCTTCAAACAATTTCAAACTCGCGCAAAAACTCAAACTATTCCGGCAGTCAACAATACAGTGAGTGCTTCTTGCAAAACCTACTAAATGACGGAGCCGGAATTGGTAATCGCTTCGTCGCCGACCGACGCCGGTATTGGCTGTTGGGACCTCCATACCGGCGCTGAGCACCTCCGTCATCGAACTTGCTCCTCCCCTTCCCACGGCCTTACCTGTGTCGGCGGCCGCTTTCTCGCCTCCTCTCAACTCCGTGAAACTAAATCTTCCTCAGGCTCTATCCTTTACTGGTCCTGGAACAAGGTAAATAACAAAAAATTCACTTGTATTATGTTTAGCTTTGTTAATTCACACTTTTGTAGTATGTAGTTAGCTGTTTGATTGATTGCCTATTAGAAAGCTTAGTTTTGTTAGAACTGTTATGTATACATGTAGTGCTGCAATTATTGATATTTTATTAATTACATTTCTGTAGCCTCAAGTGGAAGTTAAAAGCTTCCCAGCGGAACCTATAAATCCACTTGTTTCCAACAGTGAGGGAACTTATATAGCCGGAGGAGGTGCATCCGGCGAAATTTACTTGTGGCAGGTTTATACCAAGTCATTTTGTCTTTTTAGTTGCTCATTGTATTTGGCAGTCCGATTAAATTAAATGTTATATGTTTTGTTTTTATTTATAGGTTGCTACTGGTAAACTACTTAAGAAGTGGCATGCTCACTATAGGGCGGTTACTTGCTTGTTATTCAATGATGATCAATCACTTCTGATTTCTGGTTCAGAGGATGGATCAGTTCGAGTTTGGTCTCTTATAATGTATATTTGCTTCACATGTTTTTGTATTTGTCTAGCTTTTGTTTGATGATCTGAGGGCTAATATCCGGAACTTGGTTGACATTAGGGTATTTGATGACTTGTTGAGAGGGAAAGCAAGACAACCTTATGAGTTTAGTTTCTCAGAGCATTCTTTGAAGGTGACTGATGTTGTGATTGGGTACGGTGGAGCTAATGCAATTATTGTTTCTGCTTCAGAAGATAGAACTTGCAAGGTTTGCCTTGTATTTTACGGCTAAGTAATTGTTCGTGCTTTTTGGTAAATTTGTAGAAAAACTGCTAATGAACTTGACCACTATGTTTGTTGTCAATCATAAAGAATTAAGTCAAGTGACTCTGGCAATTCGTTCATTCTTCTAATGGTTTCAGACTGTTGTTTGCTCAATGTCGTAGTGATTATAAATAATTAGTGATGCCAGTTATACCTTTGCCTGATGCTCAATATTCTTAGTTGTCCATTTTTCGTAGGTTTGGAGTCTTTCTAGGGGAAAATTGTTGAGAAACATTGTGTTTCCATCAATAATTGACGCAATTGCATTAGACCCCGGAGAAGATGTCTTCTATGCTGGTGGTAGAGATGGGAAAATATACATAGCTGCACTAAATGCTGTTGCAGACCCCAACAATAATTATGGATTGCACATTCTTGGGTTTCTCTCTGAGCAAAGGTTTGCAATATCTATGATTTGTTATATAGATAGTTGTGTGCTCTCACTAATGAGAACGTTTGCGTTTTGTAAACCCTAACATTTTTTCCTTTTTGTTTTATATTTAAGATGTTTGGTATAGCTTCCCTGTAACTTCTTATGTTTCATTAGTACCTCTATATGGTTCTTTCTGTCCTGTGGAGTACATGAAATCATCATATGGGTCTGCTTAATTTTTGTTGGCATCACTTATAGCTTCATGTTGAAGTGTCAAGCATGAAAGGTTGTTGCTTGGAATCTCCATATTATTCTTCAATGTTGTAACTCAAGAGCCATTTAGTAGGAATCTAATAGTTTAGGCATGTAGTATGGAGTTTACGTTCTGGCTAATGCATGGTTGAAATCGTGACTAGGGCATTATTCTCAATATGTTGATGGAGTTAAAATAGTTTCATGATGTTCTTTATGGACTATGGCTAAATATTCCCTGTAACTTTTCAGCTGTATGAGGACATGCCTGTATGAACTTCTGTGGCAGGAGTTACCTTATTTCCTGCAGATACATGCTAATTTTTGTGTCTCCTCCCTTATCTGTTTTTCATTTTCCTTGAATAATTTTACAATGATTCATGAAACAGCAAGGCTATTACATGCTTAGCATTAAGCACGGATGGCAGCTTGCTAATTTCTGGATCAGAGGATGGCATGGTTCGAGTGTGGAACACCAAAAACCATAACATCACCCGAATTTTTAGGCATGCAAAAGGTACGGTTGATATCCTGAGTACTTCTTCAAATGACTCGTTGATATCCTGAGTACTTCTTCGAATGACTCGTTGCTACCATATTAATACAGTTTGCTCCTTGAAATTCTTGAAACATTGTTAGTCGTGCATAAGAAATCTGTTTGTTAAATGTAAGGTTTATTTATTTGCATTTCTTCTAAAAGTTCAAGTAAGGCTTGTATAAGTGATTCCATAGTGGTATGGAAGATTGCTATCCAAAGCATCGTTAAGAGTTCTGTCTTCTAGGGTTGTGGACTTGAAAAGATAAATCACTTATTGTCTCGAACGGACGATTAAGGCTTGAAAAACAGTGTCTTCCCTCTTGAAATCATCCTAATGTCTTGCAACAGTTAATAAGTGCAGAAAGAATAAGACTAAAGCTATTTCGACTAGGACACTAGGTAGTATCGGCATGTGATAAATCTGATGATTCTGTGAGCATTATGATTCATTAATTTGGAAAAAAGAAAATAAAAGAGGTCGAAACTCGATATAAATAATGTCTCTTTGTGTTAACTTTTTACAGGTCCAATTAACAATGTTGTAGTTGTTAGACAATCATCTCTTATGAGTAACAGAGGAACCGTGAATTCCCAAATGCCTTCCGTTAAGAGACACGGGGTTTCATTACCTCCACCATTGGAAAAGTGTGCTAACTCAGCAGATGAAAATGACTATAAGGCAGTAATTGTCCCCCGGATCGATCCTGATAGATCTGTTGAAGCTTCATATATCAGTATTCAGTCCCTAAGTAATCAAATCTTAGAACTTCAGGTTAGATTTTCTTTGGTTATTGATCTGTTGCCTGTTTTTGTTCCTTCAACTCCCTCTCACTATAATTGTGTGTTTGACATCCTCAAATATCTTTGCTTATAAATTTGACATTTACAGCTGTAAATTCTTATTCACTGCTTCCCAATTTAATGGTCTTAGTTTGACTTGGCATGACTATTTATGAGAAGAAAGGAAAATTGGTAGTTCTTTTAAGGAGTAGAGTAAAATTGGTAGATCTTTTTTGTATTATAGTTGTGTCAAACATCTTATTGGAATTAGATCCAATTTTGGGACGGTAGAAAAGGATCAAAAGGCTCTTTTCTGGGGAAGAGGGAGTACTTTACTTCGTCATGTCTTTCTGATGGGGAATAGATACTTTCAATATGAGGATTTAGCTTTATGTCAATAGACACCAAACTCTATTCAATTTTTCTTTACTTCTTTATTTATCCTTTGAGATCAGTTGATATGATTCGGGATGCATGCAAAATAATTAAAAATAAATTGATTAATGAAAATCACTGGATAGGAATTCCAACCGTAATTGCAGAACAAAAAGAATCTCAGGCAACAATTGGGGTGAAACAATCTTTATCAATCTCAAAGTATGCAAAAACTTCTTTTGAGTTTCGACGCGTCAGAAATCAGAACTCAGATCATTGATCTGGATGCTCCAGCAAACAGCCTCTCCTCTACCACTCCCACATGAATGACTCGAAACCAGATAACTGATCTAGAGCCTATCCTCTGTCAACCTCCGATCAACCACTTTATTTGGAAACAGATCATTTTTTCATGTTTTAACCAATTCTTAAATATCATGTTACTCCTTAAAGGTGCAATCCACAGATGCTGCTGGACTTGGAACAAGTGAATTGTCCACCAGGCATCTCATAGTTGTCTGCAATTGACCCCGTACTATCCAGGATTATATCCACCAATTTAATTGCTCTGCAGAAATAATGTCGTGGAACTCTTCATGTGCTGCACTGCTTTCTTGAACTACTTTTCATGGAAGAATGTTTTAGCTTCTAGGAAATGTCTATAATTGACGTGTATCATTTAAAAGTTGCGTGTTCTATAATTTTTACTTTAGTATTGTACTTGACAAAAGTTTGGTCTCACCCTTAAGTACTGCTTTAAAAGTTAATCCCATTGCAATAGATAATGTCGTATGATTGCCTTAAAAAGTTATCATCTGTTTCAATTAACAGCTAGTTTTTCCTGCATACAGAGACAAGGTTCTTCTGCTGCTGCTGAAATGGAGATCGAAAGGCTAAAGCTCGACCGCAGCAGGTCCATGCAAATGATTCAGCAGTGGGAAACAAAGTTTCAAAGTCTACATCAGTTTTGTGTAACCGAGCTATTGGATGGGGAAAAAGCTGGAAATGCTTAGGGACAGTCTTATAACATATTTTTCTAAAACACGGTGAGTGGAAAGTCGAAAGGGGAAAGCTAGATTCGAAACTTCCGCCTACATGATGGTACGTGATGGTGCTCACCAAGTTTGCTAGCTCACCAACTCCAGTTTTTCATACCGATTCCTACCTGTAACAGCTAATATTTTTTCACGTAACGATTCAGCTGCGATCAGTTTTGATAATATAGATGAAATTTGATTATTATGTGTACTAGAAGTTTTCCATGAAGAAATAGATTTAAACTATTGGTTAACATTTGGATTCAGTCGATTCCGCAAACAAATAGATTACATTTTACATTTGATTATGTATCTTAATGTAAGATCTTGAACTATTTCACTAGCTGCTATGGGATATAATCTTAATGTTTGTCAAATATAATTTTGTTCTCTTTTACATGCTAGAGAATTCAAAGTGTAAAAGGTTGTGTTCTTATTTTGAAGATGACCTTTGCAACAAACAAACGTGACGACGAAAATAAGCCAATAGCAGTAATTTTTGAAAATCCAATATCTTGAATAGATGGGAAAAGTTGGATGAGACAAATTGAAATGGCAAGAACAAAAGAGTTGAAAGGATTGGCTTAGTGGTCCCCTTCTGATAAACCTCGAAGACACTCAACTCTAGCAAGATAAAATCATTTTCATGATCACACTATTGCTCAATTGGATGCTTTATTTATGTGAAAACAAACAAGAGAGTGAAATCTTATGATTAATGAGTCCACTTGACTCGCCCCTATACATCAACCTCAAGTTAATCGTAACGTACTATAATGATAACTGGATTCACAATTAAATATCTATAAATATTTAGACTTCTTAGTATATATACAAATGACAAAAGCTATTGGGTTCACGCGAATTATTAGCGAGTCCCTAGTCTCTAGATCTGCCGTTGCGATCCGTACACTGCATGAACGTAAAAGGGACTTGGAAAAGCACGTGCATGGATCTAAAATGGAAATGAAAAGCTACAAGTTTTGGCTCAAATGTTTTCCATACAGAGAAAATAATGTAATTGATGACATGTTCAAAGCCTGCACCATCAGCTCCAAACAGAAGATGATTTACCAATAAGAAAATAGTGAAGTAAAAAAGGAATTGAATTCCTGCACACAATTTTCCTTCCCTAGAAAAGTGGTAGTAGAAACATTGTGAAAATGAGAGCACAAAGGGATTGGAACCAAACAATTGGCATATCATGCTTTTTCTCACTCTTTGATTGCGCAATTTGGCAGTGCAACAATCCTCTTCCCAACTTGTTGTGATGAAAATCATGTCGAAAAGATATCAAAAAACAAAAGTTGGACCACTTCTCATTTCTGATTATTGCTTTAGGTTTTTTCTTTTTCTGAAATGCTTTGGACTATTATTTTAGATATTATTTACTTTTTTAGTCGAGGGTCTATCGAAAACAAGGTAGACATAAATCAATATACGTAGACTTTATTCTCAGAGATCCTACTATACTTTGTAGGATTACACCAGATATGTTTTATTGTTGTTGTGTTAGAGTGGGTAAGAGTCTCACGTACATTGGTTGGGGGATGGATTGATGGTCTGCTTATATAGACTTGAGCGGACCTCTCCTTATGAATTAGTTTTTGCGGATTGAGTTAAGCTCAAGTGTCATATTTTTACATGGTATTAGAAATAGGTCCATCCCGTTTGGACTCCCAGTCCAAGCTCCAGTTGAGCATGGGTGTGAAGAGAGGTGTTAGAGTGGGAAAAAACCCACATTGATTGGGGATTGGATTGGTGGTCTATGGAAATGGTCAAGTAAAAACTCTTTCATTCTTAATTAGATATCTCAAATTCGATCCCTAAATATAAAGTTGTGTTTGTTAAGAAGCACTTTTACTTCCAATATTAAACTTTTTGATGCGTGAATATGTATTTAGTCAGTCTTTAATATATATAGATATCGACAATGAAATCTTAATCCTTTTTTTGTAAAAGAGAATTCTTCAGAGCACTTGATCTGCAAGTCCCAATGAGAAAGAAAAAGAAATTTGGAAATGTTATTTAAATATAAAGTAAGAATATAAAAATAGGAATAAGGGAACAAAAGATAAGGTGATACAACGGTGATAATACAAAGTAAAAAAATTCATCCCCACCCAACAACAAATTCTGCCTATTTTGGCTTCTTTTTATCTAATGGAACCCCTTCTTGCAGAGAACATGTCTCTTTTTTTTTCTTCTATAAAATATAATATCTTATTCTATCCATTTTTAATGCTTCAAAAGAAACTAATTGATTTTATTTTTTTTTTAAAAAAAAGGTCCCCCACCCCCACCCACCCCACCCCCTAGCCAGCAGTGGCACTTATGTTAAGAAAATCATCAAAAAATTTAGTTAAAAATTAGATAAGTCTCAAGAGTTTCTTGAATAAAACACACATGTTTATTTTCTGTTTGTTGCTTCCCTTTCATATTTTACTTCTACCATATCTACTGCAAAAGTACAACTGTCATCTTGATTTCTAGCTTCTTCTAGTTTTGCCACTTCAAATTTTAGTAGAAGCTATAAACAATTGATTTATTAGATTTGTGTGTTTAACTTGTGATAATAGGTTGATGTTACTTAATTAGAACTTCCATAAATAGTTTTAAATGAGAGTTCGCCGCTATTTAGGTCAATTCTTCTTCTTTGACTATTTTTTTCTGTATAGGCTATAATTTATCGCAGAAATGTATCATATAAATAATTTATGTCATCCTTAATCAAAAGTCTCGAGTTCTAGGCTTATAAATGAAGGATCCCTATTGACAAGGAGAAGTATCATATGCGACAAGAATCTGAATTAATCGAACTAATATATAAAGAAACAAATTTGTGAACCCTTCAATGATATTTTTGTAATTACTTCGTGAACACTATGCTTTGAAAAATAGAAATTGCACAACATAAAAAATTACGTATAAAAGAAAACGATAATAATTGTCAACCTGAAGATACTGTATGCAAATTTTAAAACAATAATTTCGTAACACGTACAAAATATTCAACGGGAATCTAGGGTTAATTAAATTAGTCATCAATAGTCATATATAATTGCTGCATAAATTTGTAGGGTTGAATTAATATCCATGCAGTGTATAACATGCATAAGAAGTTCCTATTTAATTTTATTTGGTAATAAAGATAAATTGATTTTAAATGCTCTGAGTATTTAATACAGTAGAGTATATATATGTACTTTGTTGGTTGAATGATAACTAAATAGATGCCTGTTCTTTACATTTTTCAGGATCGATTAAATTCGAATTCAGCCTATTTCTTAGAGCGATGTTTTTACTAGATTTTTTTTAACTCCTCGAGTTTGAATACGTGATATCTGATTAAATTTAAAGGTGACATGTCCTTTACTGTAATTAGCATTTGTCGTTTGGGATAAGGTCTTTTCCTTAGAATTATTTTTAAAAACACATATAATTCATATCTGCCCGTTAAAGTCGCCATTATCATCAACCTCTTTATCTTAAAATTAAAATCTGTAGTTACGTTCTTTTTTCTTATAAATTATTTAATAATGAGAATTTAACTTACCTTTATTAATTGTGGAGTGAATTATTTAATATGACTAAACAATTTGTCATCTTGAATATATGACTAAACTTTACTTTTCTAGAACAAACTCTTGAACAATTATTAAAAATATTGTTAAGATCGAAATAACAAACATCTTGTAAAAATTAATAATTATATATCTTGATAATAATAATAAAGAAAATTACAATATGGTTTGATCACGTTACCTATCTATTGAAAACCAATATCGAGAGAAAAATCTTCTCAAAACAAAACTTTTTAAATGACTATACTGTAAATATTACCGTATTACTATTATGGGTGGTAAAAAAGTGGAATTAACCGTGGGGAATTTATAAGTAGAGGTGTTAAATGTTAATGGCAGAAGAAATTAATTGAAGAAGCAGTTCACCACAGGTAAGTTCGTTAGCATAAAAACAGCACATGAAACAGTACTCCACTGCACAAGCTGATCCACCTCGAAATGCGTTCCACCCCCCCTCTACTCCTACACCCTAACAAAGACTCAAAAACTTTCAAAATGTAAGTTGCTACCATAATACTAGTAATAATAACACAACCACCTCTCTGGCTCTTCCTAACTTATTTTGCCATCATATATTAGAGACGGACTCAAAATTTTAATTAACATGTTGAAGTTTTCATCAGCGTTCAAGAAAAAGGGGCAAGCAAAGCTATATTCAACACTCCAATATACATATAATATAAACTTGTACATAATATAACAATTCATTTGTCTTTGCCCAAAATATTTACGTTAAGAATCTCAAATTTTGAACGCATAAAACTTAAATACTGAATCTGTCTTTGATAATAAATTTCGCCGTCGACATCACCGGCCGACGGTGAGTTGACTAATTTCATTGAGGGTGGGGGTGGGGGGTAGGTGAGACCTCTGACTTGTGTCATGTGTATGTGGGGTTTTAGCTAAGGTCCTCTTTATAACAAAGTGAAAATTAAAGCCAAAGTTAGAGTGATACATTTATTTACTTTTATTTAAATAATATTAGTATAGTATATAGTTTCATGCACCTGCATCAGAAGCATTTATGATATCACTGCTACAGTTGGTAGATCTAAACCCTCCAAATGGTGGGCCTACCCACCTATCCCACTCATCTTTACCTTTTCAAAAGTCAAACCGTAAAATCAAAACCGAATCGACGAATCAAATCAAACAACAAAAACTGATTTGTAATTTGGTTTGGCGGTTAAAAAAAATCGACCACTCTTGATTTGGTTTGGTATTAAAAAAAAAAAAGTCAAACCAAATCCAAACCAAACCGACATAATATATATATATATAATTTAATTTTATTTATAGATAAAAAATATTATTTATAATCTACTTCGTTAATATATTTTTAGTTAGTTTATAGTTTTCAATATTTATATATTTATTTCAAATTTGGGCTTGTAAAATTTTGTAAATATTATATATATAATTTTATTTTATTTATAGATAAAAATATTATTTATAATCTATATGTTAATATATTTTTAGTTAGTTTATAGTTTTCAATGTTTATATATTTTATATCAATTTTTGGCTTGTAAAATTTGTAAATATTCTATTTTATTTTGTATTAAGATCCAAAGTTACAATTATATTGTTATAGTTTTTCAAATTCAAAGTTAACAATTTACTTTGTAAATATTTTGTTTTGTATTCAGTTTGACTGTATCCTTTAATCTTATTAATTTAACATAATGAACGTTTATATTTCAAAAAAAAATATTTTATACTCATGTGAATTTTACCATTTTTACGAAAATTTCTATTCATTTAACATTTCTTAAGTTTAGCTTATCACACAGGTAAGTGAAAATATATTTGATTTCTTTTTCAAACACCGTATAGTTGTAAAAAACCGAAAAACCGATAAAACCCGAAAGAACCAACTAAAACCGAAACCAAAAAAACCGACTTTGCGTGGTTTGATTTGGTTTTTAGATTTAATAAACGACATAATTGGTTTAGGTTTTTTTTAATGAAAACCAAACCAAACCGACCTATGTACGCCCCTACTCACAATATATATACAATAATAAAAAAAAACAATTTCTTTTAAATTAGTCAAACAAATTAAATATGTATCTAGAAAGGTTAATTATTTTCAAGCTAATATATTACTAGTAAAATAGAAGAACAAGCAACACAACATCATCGAAGAATATGATATAGTGGATGGATTTCGAGTTCGAGTCATATGAATAGAGTTGGAATTAGGATTTTGAGTTTTAAAATTCAAGCCATATGAATCGAGTCAGAAGTAGAGCTTTAAGTTTATAGGTTCAGAATTTTATATATATAAAAGGTTCTAGATAAATTACTAAGAGTGATTTACAGGAATGTCTCTCAAAAGTTCAAAGTCATTGGACGTAATATCTTAAATTATTTATATATATTAAGTGAATTTTAATTACAAATATAAAATTTGTACTAAAATTATCAAAATCTATCGAACATGTAGACATGCTAGTAGTTCCGGCTTGCTTATTATTAATGAAATACTTGGCTAAAAATATCCTTCTTAAATGAATCTTATATTGTGCGAATGTTTATTAAACTAATGCGTAAATTCTGAAATTAAAATAATTATAAATAAAAAGTTTGGAACCTTAAACGATGCGCTAGAGCACAATGGAAAACAAAGAAAAATGAGTAATGATTGTTAACAAAATTATTAATTTGTTGAAAACAGAGCTAAGCTGTAAACCTGCAAAAGAATATTATTTTTTGTATATATAAGTAAACATTGAAAAGGAAAGGAAAAAAGTTTACCAACTTTGATGACATAATAAAAGTTGGTAATGGTATTATATTTATATTACTGAATTATTTATCTGCTATAGCAGTATATATCATCAACAAAATAATATCAAATATATGTATAAAATAATAAAAACAATTTGTTATATATAGCCTTCAATTCCCACTTGAGCCTAGATGATCTGTTTCCAATATCACTATTTTATTCCCCTTCCAATTTCTCCACTTCTCCCCCAACTCTATTAGCTATACCAAAAAACACACTACCAATAGTATTACTACCATTTTCACTGCAATATTCTGATAAAACTCACAGTTCACTGTTTCTTCTTTCTCATTCCTCTGTTCCAATAACCCATAATTATTATTCACTTTTTTAAAAAAGTCATTTGGACTTGCAAAAAAAAGTACTAGCCATGGATATTGATATGCTTAAATCATCAGCAGCTTCTGAAGATCAAATGGAAATGATGCTCATGATGCAATTGGAGAAATTTCCTGACTTTTCTACTGGTTAGTAACTTTGAATTATATGACCATCTCATCTAAAATATACATAATAAATATATAACAAAAATACTTTTCTCAAACACTTGTTGGTAATTATCATAGCTTGAGGCATGTCATTGAAAATATTTCACCTGATATAAGAAATTACATCCAGAACATTTCTTTTGATAACTGATTAATTATATTATGTCTCGACAGGTAACTGTTCTGAATTACCAATGATGGAGTTTAGTCCACAAGGAAGTTGCAACAGCTACAATTTCCAACAAATTGATCAAAATTCACCTAATTTCCTCAACATGCCTTCTACTATTTCATTCACAAACTCACCTCCAATTCATCAAAATCCTAATTTTATACCCAATTCGGGTGGATTTACTTCGAATTCGATGAATCGAAGCAATATGGCAGCAATGAGGGAGATGATATTCAGAATTGCAGCAATGCAGCCGATTAACATCGATCCTGAATCTGTTAAACCACCAAAGAGAAGGAACGTGAAGATATCGACGGATCCACAGAGCGTTGCGGCGCGACACAGGAGAGAAAAGATAAGTGAAAGGATAAGAATATTACAGAGATTAGTACCAGGAGGAACAAAAATGGATACTGCATCAATGTTAGATGAAGCAATACATTATGTGAAATTTTTGAAAAATCAAGTGCAATCACTGGAAAGGGCAGGTGCAGCTAGGCCAGCTAATGGTACTGCTGTTACTGCAGGATTAGGATTCCCTGTACCAATGTCTTTGAGTGGGAATTATAATTTGCCTGTGAGTTCAAAAAATTATCATCATCAAAATATTCAACAATATGCAGATGTTTAATTAATTAGTAGTATAAATTGAAGGAATTTGTGGGGTTGTAAATTAGAAACCATGCATGTTGTATTGGGTAGAAGAATAATTGATACTATATATTATAACCATGGTATATAGAGACCCCTATTGATCTGTTAATAAAATTTTATGTTCTCTTTTTCTATGTTTAATTATTATCTAATCATGAACGATTATGGTGAGCTGGTAAGCACATCTTCATCCCTTCTTAGAGATTTCTCGTGTTTGAGTGTCTAAACAGACTAGAATAGAGTCATCTTTGAAGGAAAGTGTTTTACTGCCTGATAATAATTCAGACCAATCGAGTTCCAAACAGATATCATATAGACAGATACTCATGCAATTATCTTAGCTAAAAGGAGAGTGCATGTTTCCTAGCGTGGGGCTTAATTATTTTCTTTCAGAGTCATTGATAATGAGAGGGAGTGTGACTTGAATCCAAATATCTATTTACTCATTTTAAATTGTAAGTGATTGTCATTTAAAATTTCTAACAAACATATTTTTATTTACTTAATTATATCTTTAATGCTCTTACCCCTCTTATTAGGATGTATAAAGAATTAAACTGAAATTATCTTTGTGGGTTGACAATGACAATAGCCATGTGCCAATTATCTTTGCAACATCTCAACGAAAAATCTTGAAAACAAGATATGCTACAAGATTTTGTTTTCTTTGTTATTTCTTGTCTATTTACCAATTTTTAAAGTAATGGTAAAGTTATTATCGTGTGATCTATAATTTATTAATTTGAACCGTGAAAGCAATCACTAATGTTTGTATTAAGGTAGATTGTTTATATCACAATCCTATTGAAGTACAATCTAAACTTTATATAAACATGAAATACTTTATACACTGGACTGCTTTGCGTAGGTATATGTGCAATTAAAGATGAGAAAAGGGACCATTTAGGACTTGGTTGTACATATACACTCAAGGTCAAATAGTAAGTCATGCCCCTTGGAAAGACAACTTGTAGGGCCCTGTTTGAAAATACCCCAGTTTTATTAGGGGTCTTTTGGTTCCCAATTTGAACATATTGTAGGGGTCGTTTGGTTCTCATATTTTTGAAAATGCAACAATGTTGGGACTATTATTTGCCTTGGACCATCATATGTTCACTTTCTTGACGAATACAAAGCTAAAGTGACAGAATTGAAACTAGTGGCCATTTTTCCTACAAGCAAATTATGTCGAGGATTGCTTGATTTTCCACTTTGTAATCTTTTCTTGCAGAGAAAAAAAAATAATTTCTTCCAATTTGCAGCAATTATAATTCTATTTTTATTCCACCATAACCAATTATTGCATTAGTTATGTGCAACTAACAAATTATACTGTGTAATTCCATGTAGGATTTTATCATGTGAAATTAAATGTGATTTATGTCGATCCACACAACCAATCAAATGTCCCCTAATAATATAAAACATTTTTTAAAAAAATGAGGGCAAGAGAAGGGAAAATGGGGAAGGGAATTATAAAATGCTAAATGGAATTCTCACTATGAAGATGAAAGTTCATATAATTAACCAACTGAGCTACTAAGATTTTCAGTATAACACAATCTTCACACTGTCGTGAAAAAAAAAAGAAGGAGGTTTTTTCACGTAATATGGAAAGAACATGACGTTATAGACTTGATTCACAATTTTCTAGTTTTCTCTTCTTGCAAATTTCAATTTAGTATATAGTTATGGCAAACTCAAAGCTGTAAAATTTACAATATGATAAAAGTCAACTTGATATTTTTCTAACACGCGTGCCTCTGCCAAAAAAATTGAAAGATAATATATCCTGAATATTTCATTGATAAAGAAATATAATTCACTAATTAATGAATAATAATTTATTTATTTTTAAAAAAAAGACTTCTGTGATAATGAATGCTAATATATAGTAGCATATTTTATAATTTACTATAGAAATTGCAAGATTCAATATCAACTCTGTTGTAGTCTAACTCAAATATAACTTTAAGTAAATAACTAACTAGTAAATACCATTGTTAATTTTCTCTACACGTGAATACATGATAGTGATTAGTGACGTAGAAGATGAAGAGAGGAAAATTGCTCAAGCCTTATAATGAGGCCCGAGGACCTCCTTTTCATCAAACTCTACTCGTATTATCACAATCTTCTGAGTATATATAGCTTTTCATCTACCTCCTTGCGGTTAAGGTAATGCTTCGAACATGGCCAATTCCATGATGCAACGGTCGATGATTACAAGATTTCAGAATGATTCCTCAAAATGTTCTTACAAATGATTGACAAAGCAAAACTTCTACATTATATTATGATAGACCTAAATAAATAATAAAAATAACCTTCTTCAAATAACTAATTAAACATTTATATCAACTGATAATCACACAATTTAACATATTACTAACAACTTAATTATTTTATCATCACCACTTTAACTCGTGATGATCTATATAGTACATAGTTAAATATATTTAATCGTATATATGAATTAAAATACGAATTTGACAAATGGACGTATCAAGAGATGACCTGTGCAGGTTAAAGCATAATCACATATATATAACTCAATAAGTACGATTCTGGCCCGAATACACAAAGTCTCTCCATCCTAATTAAAAAATGAAAATTTCATTCCTTGATTCAATGTATGGTGATATTTTCATTATCTAATAGTAGTATTCCTTGGATAAGACAATTAGACTTTTAGCAATTTAAATGAGATCATGGTACGGTTTAATAATATTCAATACTATGGAATATACATAATCTGCTGATAACACACGAAGGGAGAAATATATATTTATATCTAACATTAAATATATAATAATCAAAATTTAGACGAGTATTAAACATTAAACTCATCATTATTATTTTATAGGATGGTGGGTATAGAGTATAGACTATATAGTATAGTATTTAATTATGAGTGAATTAATTAGAATGATGAAATTGAATAAGTGAAATAAAAGGAAGGGACAGAAGGATGAGGAAAGGGAAAATGCATGAGAAAACCACGTGAAAACACTGACAATATGCGGTGCTGTTTTATTTATCATTATTATTACTATTATTATTATTATTATTATTATTATTATTATTATTATTTATTTATTTACATTTTTAATTAGGTACTCATGATGACGTCTTTTATTTTTAATCCCTCTTTGCCACGTGAAAAGAATCTATTTGGTCAATTCATCTTCCTACGTGGCATTCCACCTCATATCTGTCCTACGTGGCTTTCCACCTCATTTATGCCGTACGAGAGTCAATCCGGATAATCTTTAACTTGTTTGGTCAGGTTTATAGAAAGAAAAACCACTTATTTTGGACGGAAATAAATTTTCCAAAAATATATTGAGGTGTTTCACCAAAAGTCTAAAATTTAAAAGTATGGCGATGAGTTAAATTTATTCATTATATCCCTTATTCAAAAAAAAAAAAGTCATAAGGCATTTGATATAGAAAACAAAACTCAGAGAGTCAATTCTTACAAAGTTTAATAAGTATTGATAATAAATTAAAGTGATCGCGATTTTCAGTTCTAGCGTATCATATATCATGCACCGACACTCACTAAAGAAAAGGAATAGGTGGGTGGGGGTGAAAAAAAAAACTATATATTGTATAGGCATAATACATAAACATGATCCTTAACTTGGCGTCAGCGGAAAACTATGGCCGACTTTGAATGTGCACAAATAGGCACTTAAACTTATATAAAATTAAACAAATAGGCACATTCGTCCTACATGGCACCTTACATGACAATTTTGTGTCCTACGTGTATTATGCCATGTAGGACGCGTGTGTCTACTTGTTCAATTTTATACAAGTTTAAGTGTCTATCTGTGCACACTCAAAGTTGGAGGGCATAGTTGTCCGCTAAAGTCAAGTTAAAGATCATGTTTATGTATGATGCCTATTGTATAATAATCGTCCATCAAAATAATAGTTTGAGAGAGATTTGATGTAAAATATTTTGACCGATTTGGAGTACTATAAACTTTTTTGTATATTTTAATTAACAGATATAATTATCTTTATCGATCGGTCAAATTAAATAGTAACTTACCCAAAAACGCAAAGGAACTACCGTATATGTTTTATTGCAGTTGAGGTATCAAAAGACATATTTGATGTATTAAAGCTTCGTGATTTTGATGAAATTCTATAAATCACTATAGTAGAATTTCATTGTGGAGCTCGAAATTACATTTTTTAATAATACGAGCTAAAAAGTGACTATTTGTGAATTAATATTTAAATCCTTACAATTGTTTCCTCTACTCAGAAAAAGAATTCCATAAAATATTATAAAAATCTATCAATCAAATTAAATGATCAATGTACAAAAATAAAATATACTAAAAATCTTCCAAATGCGCCATTAAGATCAATGATTATATTGTCTTTTATTTGTTTGCGCTGTATGATTATTTATTTAGAGAAAAAAATATTGAAGGTGGTGGAAAGAGAAAACCTTCCTCATATCCATTGTTTACATCTAAAATTATTTTATAGAATCCAACAAGTGTTTTTTGACGGATTTCGATAAAAATTCTTACAATCAGATAATTTATTTGAGACTGAAACGTAATTATTATGGTTGTTAATATTGAATTGAAGGAGAAATAGGTGTTAGGTTGCCTCCATGGGAGGATCCAAAGAAGGTAATGTTTGTGTCTAAAGCATCATGCTTCACTAAAAGCCATTTATTCCTCTCATCCATATCCCCACCCAACCCTATCAAATCTAGGAACATTGCACTCTATTATACTATATGATAATACTATTTTATATGCTAAAAATTAAAGTTACAAGTACATAGTATATATGAATATTGAATGTGATATATAAATAATATTAATAAATAGAAAAATAAAAAGATGAAATACCTAAAGTAGTCAAAGCACAAGATGAAAACCCCATGTGAGACTTTTCAGTAATGTCCCAACATTATATTAATTAATATAGAAGAAGCTTCTTTTGACAATACAAAAGGATGCCGTCCAATCCTGGTACACTGTATTCTAATATCTAGTCCTTTAATTGTCTTTTGAAAAAGACAAAAAAAATAAAATCAACGGGTTGTTTTGGAAAGATTCTTGGCATTGTTTGTAAGTAGCAGAAAATATACTGCAATCACAAAACAAATAGAAATAATGAGTTTATTCAACAAAATTGAAAGTATAAATAGATTTTTTCATGATCCGAAGGTCATTAATAGCGCATTTCTCAAATATATGACGTCGATTTCTTGAAATTTATTTGAACTCCCTAAAAAAATGTCGTAAATCTTTTTGAAGTATTTAGTTATCTAGAAGAGTTTGATCACATCTTAATCTCCTTATGAATATTTTAAGAGTTTATGAAATATTTGACAAGTCACATATTTAACCTATATTAAATTTTCAAAGCGATTTGTATAAAAAAATTACAGAGGTAAAGAAGATATAATAAATAAAAAGAGCATTATATACATTCAGGAAAAAAAAAGAAGTAATACTGGGATATTAAATATTATTTTTTAAAAAAAATTGAAGTAGATATAAATCCTCAATGTCTTATGGGAAATTGAATATTTTCAAGACAATAGCATGGAAGATAAATCCAGGAACATGCCATTTTTGAGGGAGGGAAATGCATTTGTTACTTCCTTTAAACACTACCAAACAAAAAATAGAACAACAAAAAATAATATATTTTTTTAGAGAATTGTCACCTATTTATTAAAAAAATCAAAAATCAAATGTCACCTCATGTAGTGAGAAGTCTTGAATATTAGGAAATTTCCTAAAATATAAACTCTCTTGCTTATTTTTGTTTTCTTGGACTTTTGTTGAAAACATAATCGAGTAAATGAATAGATGCATTCTCTAACAGTTTTTTTTTTTTTTACAAATAGACACACACAATATCGTAGACCAGATAAAGGTTTTAAGTTAGAATTTCATTATAGATCACTTATTATTTAAAAAGGATTTTTGTGTTTTTGACTTGTAAAAAAGAAACAAAACTGGATCACAAATGACACATAAAGGATGTATTGAAAACATAATTTAATAATAAAAATATATTACTTCCTCCATTTCATATCATGTAGGTTTTTAGACTTTTTTTCGTAATTCAAAATAAATGTCATTTAAAGTTCAAAAGAGTGGTTGTAAAAAAATCTTTCATTTTTTCCTCTCATTTACTTTTATAGGTGATAATTTCAAGAGAGTTTTTTTGTGTGTTTATAACGGAAGAATATTTATATTTAAGAATCATTCATACAAAAAGGTACTAATCTAAGTGAAACAGTTTCATTCGCATCTCTATCGAGAACATTAGTAACAAAAGACGGATATGCTTCAAAAATATAAGGTTTGTTAGCAGAGGCATATCTAGAGGGGGTGCCATGGGTTCACGTAAATCCATGCTCCCCTCTCTAGATCACATATACTAGCGTTATTTTTTTAAAAAAGTATTTAAATATAGATGTGTGAACCCATATTCAAAATATCATATAATAATGCGATGGTGATTGGATGCACCTTTCTAAATGAGGATATAAATTTAAATCTTATATCTATCTTGTCTCTTTGAGTAACACATTTCCAAGTGGTTATCGGTTACATTTTTGACGTTTCAACTACTTTTGCTTTTATTTTTTTCCTTTAATCTTTCAAATTTTTCAAGTGTGTTACATTGAAAATTCCTAAAATATTTAGCATTGTAAATTTTTTATATAATTAAATCAAATGTGTGTATTAAAATTTAAAACTAGTAGTATTATATATTTTGAACCTATAATTTTTAAAATTTAATGGTTCATATTACGAACTAAAAGTCAAATCGATCAAATTTATATTTAAGATACATTTTTTCGTAATCGTGCACCCATCTAGCCGAAATCCTGGATACGCCTCTATTTGTTGGTGCATAGATTTTGATCATGAGATTTTCTTCCATATTCTGCTAGGATATCAACAAGTCTAATTTATTAGCTTCCCTCGGGATAAAGTTCAGTGTTGTTCCTTCCATCCATTGGAGCAATGACATGCGAGTCCGTTTCCATATTCAAGAGAATTAATTGCTCATATTTATGATTTTGTTTTGAATTATTTATATTTTCAAGAATAGTTTAAGAATAACTAAAATAGCAAAAATGAAAAGTAGTATTCAATTTATGTCTTAAACTTTTTTTTCTTAATGAGTATATATTAACTCATAAATTCACTTATAAAATAAAGAGAATATCGTTAATAATTTAAATTTTTAGATGAAATGTTCCGACGATTCGATCTTTCCACTACGGATTCATGAAACTAAAAAAATAATTAATGGGGTAAGTGGGTTGGTCGGGGTAGAACTAAATGGGCCTAATTTGTTTAAAACATTGAAAAGGACAACTGATGCATCCAAACAAAGTCCTAAATTCTATGTTTGTCCCTTGTGCTAAGTGCAACGTATTCCCTCTGCTTCCATCGCTATTAAAATCTTCCAAAGTCCTACAAATTTAATAATTTAAAATTATAGAATTTTTTTGTCTACATTATATATTTTTAATATAATATGAAAAATAAAATAAGTAATTTATTTTCTCAAAATTATCACTGGATCCATTTTAGGGGGATGTAAATGGAAATCACTCAATTATGTAATATGGTTAGATAGGTTGAGGGGTTGATCAGGTCAAGATACACTACACAATAGATTATAACTCAATTCGTTCAACTTTTATAAAAATTTAAATTTGTTTGGTTGTTTTCTTACTATTTATTTAATTACCAAACAAAACGAATACAAATTCTTCTTCTTCTTTATTATAATTTAGAGCTATATATAACATATCAAATAAATAAATTATTTAAACATTTTGACAATAGTTTTCATGCGTTAGGAAAAATACTTGGCCCAAATTAGCCCTACTTTTAGATGAGCTGAATTTGGAAGGATCATATTTGACTGAGTTAATAAATGGGCAAGTTAATCGGGCTAGACAAGTCATATTTTTGTGGGAAAATTTTGCCACCACTATACCAAATCAATAAAAAATTATTAACTTTTTTATCGATGCTTTTATTTTAATTTGTTTAAATATGTTGTGTTTAACAATTAACATAATCCATTTTCACAAAGAAAAATGAGAAAATTAAGTGGATCGTGGTATAGAATCCCGAAAGAAATAAAGCCCAATATAAGATACAAGATGGGCTTATTTAGTTGTGGAGTCCACTAAACCCATATCAAAATGTTCAATTTCGAAAATGGGCTTCATTTGAGCTCACTAAATGGAACATATTTATTTAAAAAAAAAAATTGATTCTTCTAGTTCATATAATAAATAAAGATCTCTGAAAAATATTGACGATGAACAACGAAATTGACCAAAAATAAATATAAAGTTGTGGTTATATAATCAGGTGAGATTAAATAAATAAATACAATAGTAAGGAAGTAGGAGAATTTATAGGATAGGTTAGTATTAAGTAGTAACTGCTTTCGTAATGCTCACCCATTTTAATCGTTATATAGTCGTTGTTTGAGTTATCTCTTGTCTGAACAATTTAAACTTTTTTCAAATAGAATGTTTTGTGCTTTTATTATACGGTATGAATGATCAGGCTAATCCATGAGTCGATTCTCAAATATATATTTTTTTTCAAAAAACACTTTTTAAAATAAATAAATAAATCAAAAAAATTTAATCAAACAACTAGCATAAATCAAGCACTATCTCAATATCATTTTTTTGGTGAAGTAGTTAAAAGACATGGAGAGCACTATCTCAATATCTCAAGTTTTTTCTATTAATCTTTATATCATTTCTTTTAATCGATGATAATCGAAATAATTTTTCAATCAGATAAAAATAGATTATCAATTAACTTATTTATCTTTTCTAATTCAGAAAACTTACCGCTTCATATCAAGTCTCAATTAAAACGTGTCATATTTTAATGTTACAAAATTTTCAAAAGTATTCTCAAACGGTGGCTCAACCAAAAATAAATAATTAGTATTAATCTATGAACTTAGTGGAAATAATTAGATTCGTATTCAAATTATTGACCGCCTTAAAAATATCCTTTACTTAACTAACTAAATTTAGATATACCCTCAATCTGCCACATAACATAGCAAGTAGTCTCAAACTCTTGTAGGAACATGTGGCTCTTAATAAAAAGTCGAGAGAAGTGTTGAAAACACCCTAAACTTGACGAGAATTTAGGTATGTATATCACTCATGTTGCAAGATCGGGGGTGTATTAATTTAAATGCAATTAATCAAGTAAAAGAATGTTTTTAAAACTATCAATAATTCAGAGAGACTAATAATTCACACCATATTTAGAAGTGTTTTCAATACTTATCTCTCATATACAACCTACACAAATTTTTTTATCATTTAATCATTATTATTAGTTAATATACATTCTCACCTTTATTTAAATTATTAAACTATTATAAACTTATACTATTTAATATAAACACCATGTGCAAATAAATATTTAACATTTTTTGCGATCCAATAAATAAACAAGATTGTCAATATGAAACA
The DNA here is from genome assembly GCA_036250505.1 of Solanum acaule. NCBI lineage: Eukaryota > Viridiplantae > Streptophyta > Magnoliopsida > Solanales > Solanaceae > Solanum > Solanum acaule. The sequence goes on along the minus strand of JAJOOR010000550.1, from coordinate 51,357 downwards.
GCTCGAGTTGAGCTATGTGAGATCTACATGGTTTTCTTAATAATACATCTTTTTCACGATTTTTTTAATTATTTTTTTATGTTTGGTTAATTGGTGAATGAGTCGTGCCGTGTGAGAACTAGATGGTTACTTAAAATATAATTATCATGAAAAAAAAAAAACTTCTTTTGGTGTTTGGTTAATTAGTGAATGAAATTTTTCTTAAGAAATGATAAATTAACGAATTATAAGAATAATATTGACAAATTGAAGAACAGTTGATTTCCCTCTAAAATTGTTTGATTTTCTTAAAAATATGTTTTTTCTAAGTAACACGAGATACACGAGATATACCTTTTCCAGATAAAAATATTTGACAGGCACGTATATATTATGGGTACTAAGCTACTAATTTATTTGAATTAAAGTAATAATTATTAATAGTTGACCTTTTTTCTTTTTACAAACACTTAATTTTAACTTTTCACACGTCATCTTTAAAACCACAAGATTAAAAGGTATTTTGATAGATTTCACATATCTTTATTTAATAACACAAAATTTAAAAGTTTTTTTTTTTTTTTGATAAACTCCGTGTTAAGTTAAAATAGGTCAAACAAATTAAAACAGAGAGATAATAAAATATAGGTTATGGTGGGATGGTTCATAATCCCTCCACCCTTATCTAGAGATTTCGAGTTCAAACCCTTGTGAATGGGAAATTTTTTTACTAGGAGCGCCACCCTAAAAATGAATTTGAATTTAGTAGTAGGAAACCAAAAATAAATAAATAGATAAATAAGCCATATGCTTACAATGACCTTACTATATATTAAGAATTAAATAAAGTTTTTTTGACATTGTGAAAGTATTGGCATTAATTAAGAAGTACGTACTGAACTCAATGGGTTGCAACAAAGAATTCTGTAAAGATTATTTTGAATTGAAGGCAGAAGAAGCTAGTTGTTATGATTTATTTAGGATATTTTATTCATGTGAATTAGAAAAAAAGAAATTTTTGGATGCTCCTGAAGGAACAGACAAGATACGAGGTATTCAACGTCGATGGATCGTTTTTGCTTCTGTCTCCATGCAGAGATTCTTAATTTCTGTGAGAAAGCCAATGAACATTATAGGTTCTAAAGTTGAGCTCTTATTGAATTATCCTTCATGTAATGGTGGTCTTCTCAAGCTTTTCTTCAACATAATCCTAGGTAAATTTGATCTAGTTTTCATTATGTTTTGCTTCTTTTTGTATTTCATTTGCTTGAGTAAGTCGAAAGTCTTTCGGAAACAATATCTATACGTTGAAGAGATAGTAGTAACGTCTGTGTATACTCTATCCTATTTAGATCCTATTTTGTGGGATTTTACTGAGTATGTTATTGTTGTTGTTTGAGGATTCATCTAAAATTCACTACTAAAAGAAGGCGAATTTTCTATGGATGTTCTTGTTGGTTAATTTTACGATTATTAATCTACAACGAAATTTTTATTTGATTTTGAGATCAGCAATATGAGCAAGCTCATGTAATACTAACAATTAGGGTTCATATAGTTGACTCGATCAATTTATTTGGGATTGAGGCACAATTGTTGTTTTTCTATTTTCTTGAAAAAAATTGTGATAGGGCTTGAACTAAATCTTGAATAAGAAAATAAATTAATAAAGTGAGAAAATGAACAACATGTTTATTGACTTGAATTTAAGGAAACGTTTTAGTTATATAATTATGATTCGTTGCAGGAGAGGTAATAAGACCGGATATGAAATCGGAGAATTTTATGTCGATGATCGGACAACTTGATTGGAGGGTTGACTTAGACAAGACTAAAAATGTGGGTGACAACTACTATGGTCCTTCACTAGCTATTATGGCTGCTAAACTATCCTATGAAAATGAAGCCTTCACCAAGAAAGTTATCACACATAATTGGCAGGTAATATATTATTTATAATTGCTAGTCGGTATACATATATTATATACTAAACTTTTGGAATATTAATTCATAATTTCGAAAGATAAATGAGTTTATAAATTTTATTTTTGTTTTGCAGATGGACTTCATAAAATTTTACAGCTTTTGGAATGGTTAGTTCAGTGCCTTCTTTCTTTAATATTTAACCAGATGTTCTAAGATCTTTTTATTATTTTTAATTATGAGTATCAACGTTTTTCATTGAGGAAACTTCCTAAAAAGATATTTTGAAGATTTACAAGGACCCCATATCTTGCTTTTTAAAGTACTTTATATTATTATAATTTTAAAGACAAAAATAATCAATAAGTGATAGAGTTGTTATTTTTTCTCTTTATATTATCTCGTTATATCCTCACCTCATTAGCTAGATTTTGGGGATGACTTAAATCAAAGATTCATTTGTTATTGTCATATCAAAATCAGGTTCATCACGATTCATGATTTATGCTCGATATTGTGTTGATATGCAGCTTACCAGGAAGTATACGCCACACAAGCCATTATGTTCCAAGACAAAGCTGAAGATTCAAACCTAGTTGTGGTGGCATTTAGAGGGACCATCCCATACAATGCAGACCACTGGATCACAGATGTGGACCTTTCATGGTATGAGCTTGAAGGTGTAGGTAAGCTACATGCTGGATTTATGAAAGCATTGGGCTTACAAAAGAACAAAGGATGGCCCAAAGAAATAGATGAAAGCCCAGACCAAAAACTATTTGCTTATTACCAAATTAGAAAAGAACTGAAAATGATACTGAGCAAAAATGAGAAGGCAAAATTTATATTGACAGGACATAGTTTAGGAGGAGCATTAGCAATTTTATTTGCAGCTATATTGAATTTGCATGAAGAGGAATGGTTGTTGGATAGATTAGAAGGAGTTTACACATTTGGACAACCTAGAGTTGGGGATCCACAATTTGGGAACTTCATGAAGGATAAGTTCAATAAGTATGATGTTAAGTATTATAGACATGTTTATTCCAATGACATGGTTCCTAGGTTGCCATATGATGACACAACCTTCTTCAAACATTTTGGATCATGTCTCTATTACAACAGCTTCTACAATGGCAAGGTAAAGTTTCTCATACATTTGGATTACACCTTTATTACAGAGTCGGTTTGCACTCACCTTGATGGTACTTGTAACCCCTCACTAGCAAAGATTAATTATTTACCTTATGCAGGTGGTGGAGGAAGAACCAAACAAGAACTACTTCTCTGTGCTATGGTTTTTGCCCATGTTGCTGATTGCAGTGTACGAGTTTATTAGGGGGTTCATCCTCCCTTGGACAAAGGGAAGTCATTACAGAGAAGACTGGTTCCAGAAAATGTTTAGGATGGTAGGGTTGGTGATTCCTGGGTTATCAGCTCATACTACTATAGATTATGTTAATCTAACTCGATTGGGATCAGTACTTCACCTTCCACAATTAGCTCATCAAGATCAAGGTCGTCTTAAAGACGATTGATTTTCAAGATTCAGAGTCATTTTGAAGTGAGAAGAATAAAATTATCCCAAGCTATTGTAAAATAGTTTTGAATATTTTACTATTATTTTGTATCTTATTGGCTTGAGATGAGTTCGTACTATGCAATACGATCAATGAAGATTCATATAACCAACCCCTTGTTTGGAACTGAATGGTAGTTGTAGTATCAGGCCAAACTGACATATAACTTAACTTGTGGATCAAATCTGTAGATGATGTTCCTTTTAGGGGTTTCAGATTTTTAATGCAATTGTCGTGCCATAAGTTATCTAGCCTATTTCCTACTGCCCACTTAAAAACATGTAAGCAGTTCCATTTTTGATTCACATTACAACCTCTCTACTCCACAAAGTAAGGTCAGTGTACACCCCACACTCCCCAAACCCCATTTGTAAGATTACATAGGATATGTTGTTTCCAACCCATAAGCTTGTTATTCACATTATAAAGTAGAGAATTTGTCATACGGGCGTTGGTTGCATAAAGCAATAACAAATTTAAAAGAACTAGTGGATTATTGATAAATTCATTACATACATACAAATCAAAGGAGATGTTTTTAGAATCTTACAGAGCAAAGAGAATTTGGTTGAAGATGTAGGTACTTGAAGAGGAAAGAAAAGTAATCCTTGTAATGGGAGAATCAAGATGGAACTTGAGTTGCACTTCACACTATTCGACATCCATTCTGTTCATGCCTCTGACTTAAATAAATGGGGGAATTCGACTACCCTACAGCACTGATTTCCAGAAAGCACGTCTCGAAAAATACCATCTTCAAATCACTGCCACTTATTACCAGAATTACATGATCGGTCTTCACTACCAAAATGCAGAAAAGTTCATCAGGAAAGAAAGGATTTAATCATTCAATACCAGATTTAAACTTGTGCAAGGATACCTATGTTGAGGTAGGAGAATACCTGATATATAGAGGGTGGTTGTAACATCAAAATGCATGGCATGTAAAGCAGCCACTCAGTGACCCTATTTGGCGTGTCTGACGGAAAGATAACGCCTTGCTTGAGGATCTTCTTACTTCATGAGATTGGTTGGCTAACATTGAGCTTCTCATTTCATGGGCCTTTTTCTGAGCTGATCTAAGTTTGTTCATAATCTTATCCATGGATGACGATCTCTTTTTCTCCAGTTTCATCTGCATTATATTTATACAGATAGCATGTCTTCAATTTGCAAACAGAAAAAGCTTTCATTCTATTAGTGTATATGCAAGTTATATCCATTCTTCTGTTCTCTATATACTTCTGAAATGTGAACGATAAATCTTCCTTCCTTATTACATGGATTAAGAAAACTACCAACAGATTGTAGCATACACTAATGAGAGAACACATCTTGATGATTATGCCATAAAAATTTCAGGTTTAAGGGAATATCCATTAAAACCTTTTTTCCTTCAAAGACAATTTAAGCTTATCATGTAGACATGGGAGAGAAGAAATCACCCGCAGTCAGTACATTTTTTGGAAAGATTCAGGACCTGATCTAAACAAATCATCCATGGATGCTAGCACAAGAAAATGCCTAGAAACATGTGATATTTCTATACAAAATTCCCCTTCAGAATCTTGTAAGATTCCCGCGTCACTAAGGTCAACCATTATATATGAGAAAATGACAGATAAGTAAGAATGCATATAATCTTCAACCCCCACCTCCCAAAAAATTTCAATGCCTAACAAAATTATATCAGTTTTAGAATCCACCGCTCATCTTTCAAGTTGTATTTTATCTGGAATAACGTAAAAGTTCAGTGAGCAAAGAATATCAAAAGGTCAGCCTATTTAACACTTGAAGACCCTACATTCTAAATTCTAATCCCCTGTCAACAACAAAAACCTTCCTTTGTTATACACGCCTAGTTCACTAGGCCAGACATCTCAACAGAGGGTGTTTGACTTTAAGATAAACCAAATCTTACAAGCACTGGTGGAAGTTACTACATGGTTACCACTTCAACATAAGCAGCCTTTTCCAATTCAGAAAACTACTTTGACAAGTTTTTGTTAATTGAAATCATAATTAACAAGTTTTTGGATTCAGGTGCAATACACTCAATTGAAGCCATATAATTGATGAGTCAAATAAGCTTATGAGCAACATAAAAAAGCTTTAGAAACGAATGAGTGCATGGTGGAAGTATGTGATTAAAGACCAACCTCCAGTTTCCTCATTGCTGCCTCTGCTTTTGCCTTTTGCAGGTTCTCCCATGCAGTGACTCTAGCTTCTTCCCTCTTAATCCTAATATTTCAGAAGAGAGCAGAGACAATTAATAGCATGAATTGAGAAACAAATGCATTTTGATACTTGGAGAAAGAGAGGTTAAAGAGCATGAATGTGGTCTATCCTTTCCCGAACTGTACCGCGTATTGAGATTTTTAATGATCATAATCAACTTGAGATCAGATAAACAATTAAGGTAATGTACATGTAAACCAATATTTTAGGAATGCAAATGACCAGAACAACACAAGGAAAGGATCCAACAGTCAGCTGGATGTTTTCCCTTCCCTTGTGTTTGCATCTTCTACAAAAGATTTATCAGTTTTTCCTTTTCTATTTGAAATACTTCCAATCACCTTAGACTACCATCAAACTACACTAATTGACAATGCTTCAAAATAATTTACTTACAAGCTGACAAATAAAATAGCATCACTTACTTTGAAATACTTGTTGATGTATCTGAAACATCCCAACCTGAAGAGCGGATTTCCATAGCTTTCCTTTTCCAGTCATCAAGTTCCATGCTCCTACCAGGAATTCGAGCTTTCTGTTTCTTTGACCATCTGGTCACTGTAACCCGCTCATCAATTGGAACATCTCTCATTTCTGCTTTAGAAGAAGGAATATTCTGCAATTCTACAAGTGGTAGAATAGATGGAGTTGAAGGAGAGAAGGATGACTGTCTTATAGGAGATGAGGAAGGGCTTGCCTCGGGGCTCATTTGAGTGGCCATATCCCTCCTCGATATAACTCGTGACACAACATTGGCTTCATCTTGAATATCATCCCCACTCTCATCTACAGATCAGATTTACAAGAAAGTTAAACGAAATTGGAAGGCACGGTCATCATTTCTTCATATATTACACGAACGACAGTTATGAGGATTTAAAGGGCACATGTCTTTAAAGATGTGTATATCGTTTTCAATGAAGGGGAAATGTCCAAATTGACAATAGGCAGTGACAAATAAGTATTGCGACCTCAATAGTGGATATATAGACCTCAATCTTCCAAAGAAACAATCAAGTATTGTGACCAATTAACCAGTGGGCTCTATTTGTAATCTTCTTGCATATTTCCTCTTTCTTCAAGGAATTACTGTCTAAAACTATGCTACATTTAACTATTATGATGCTGCAATGCAAATCGATGTGCAACTTTTAGTTAGATAAAGCAAGCAACCAATCAACTGGGAAGATAAATCCGTACCTTGGGACATTGGCAAGGTTGATAAACAGACCAGTTCAGAGCATCCATGTACACTAACTGACCTTGCCATGCATGGTTCTGCGAGCGCATGGAAGTTTCCACTGCCTAGGTTGCCTCCACATCTAATTGACAAACCATCAGTTGTCATCACTCCGGTTGAAAAGGGGGAATTGGCTAAGAGATTACCACCATTTCCTCCCTTATAAACAGGTGGTGCAGGAGAATACATTGAATAGTAAGCTTGACCAGGAGGACCAAGAGGCCCACTTTTGGATTTAGGCCGCCTTTGTGGCTGCTGTAATGAAGTTTTAACAGAACTATCTCCTGAGACCGGGCTAAAAATCCACCTCTCTGCATCCTCCCATTTGGAAGGTAATATCCTTCCATTATTATAAGGCAGCAAAGCAGTATTGACCTGCCTCCTATTAGCAGATGAATGCAGTGGCACACGCTCTGAACTCCAGCCTTTTTGAACCCCAACACTGGAATGGCGATAATTTGGCGTTCTTGGACTCGGAAATGTTCCAACTCGGCTAGTCGTAATAGGGGTTTTCTTCATGACTCCAAAACGCGGAGAAGAAGAGTGGCAGGTGTTAATCACAGCATTGTTTAGATCTAATGAAGCAGGTCTTCGCCTATCTGGTTTCTTCAGTACAGATCCCGAACCAAATCTCCGGTCTTGACATTCTATTCCAATGAATTTTGCAAACCAAAGACCCACAAAAGGAAAAAAAATTGATTACCCTCAATGTGAGGTGAATTGCTTTGTGCTTTGAAAAGCTTGAGTCTGCAGTGTACCTTTAAGAGCTTGAGAAAAGGAGTTTCTTGCGGAATCTAAAGACAGATTTTCATCCTCTGTCTCAATCTCGCTGTTCTTCTCTGCCTTTTGAACTGGAAGACAGTGAATGTGTGACTATCACATGAAATGCTGAAGAATCTAATTTAATGAGGCTTTTGTAGGAAGCCAACTGAAAGGGTTGAAAAAAAGAGTCAAGAGAGTACCTTTTGCTTTTTCCTTTCTGCCAAGGTAACTATTTCTGTGTACCATGGCTTTGTTTGGATCTGTAAGTGTACCACCCGAAGCTTCACGGCATTCATGCCCTGCCAAATGCTGCTTCAATAAAAAAAAATCAGAGTCTTCGAAGTGGACAAACTCCAAAAAGTAGAGTTAGTAACCCACTACATCACCAATTTTCCACACAAAAAAGAACTATAGCCAATGCTTTGTTAATTTTTTTCTAATTTCCAGTACAGAGAATTGTTGTTCTTTCTTCTTAAAAGCATTTTTCTCTCAACTTCATATGTTATGTTGTGAGATGATGCATGATGAGATCTGAATAGCTTTCTCTAACGCGTGTACTAAGCTTAAATTTGTCTTCACTTTAATATTGCACCGAACAGGAATAGCAGAAAATACACGTAAAAACTGAGAACCCAACCAAACAGAGACTGTGAAAAGTAAAAAAAGGAAGTAAAACGGAGCTGAAGTAATACTTGAGAAACATCGGAATCCTGATCATGAGCATCGGAAGCGAATGAGCACCGGTCAACGCTGCCGGAAGCAGAGGAGAAAATACTGAAATTGGAATCGCCGGTGTAAATAACAGAGTCCGGACTAACATCACGAACACTTCTACTAAATCCTAACCCCGATCTCGAATCCTGAAACCCTAGCTCCGGCATTGTTCAATTGCTTTCACAACTTCAACTTCTCCGTCATCACACCGGAATCTCAATCTCCGTCGCCGTCGCCGTTGCACCAAAAATGTAGTAATAAACCGAGACAATAGAGAAGGTAGTATACTGACTTCACAAAGTTACATAAAAACGGTAACCCATATATATTATAGAAAGTGTATGTACTATAAAGATGGTTTACTGTTACTGCTATAAATTATAAATGGCGTGTTGGTCACCAGTTTAGCAAAGATGATGCATGTATGTAAAACAAAATTCCTTTTCGGACCCACAAATATCCAAATCGCTATTTTTTGGATGCACATTAATTAAATTATTTCTATATAATAACTCACAAACTAATTATAAATCGCATTAAATTAAATATCACTTGTTACATCAATTTAGATATTGATTATATGTATGTAAGTTTGTAACAATGGAATCTTAGTAGAAAGGACAAAAAAAAAAAATTATTTATTTTTGGTTAATTGAAGGGAATATAGTGAGTTAATGATTATGTTATGTTATCATTCGCACAATTAAGACTGGGATTCGCGTCTTTCTATGACCGATGCCTTTCAGTCTTTTCGTCTATTTGACTGAAAAAATTCAATCTAATAAAGTCATTTAACAAAGTCTTAAGTTAAATCCAATCAACTACAGTAAAACAGTCTCTATATTATTTGAACATAAGGTGGTGTTTGACAATTGATTTAACGCAGTGAGTTATATAAATATTAAATTTTATATATATTTAAATATTTACTTAACTATTTCAAGTAACTCTTATAAATTTAGTGTAAATATCAAATACGGAACATATTTTTAAGTGGGAAACTAGATAACTGGTACCTGTAATTATGTACACTTACTATACTGATTAACATGAATTAAGGAGAAATCAAAGCCAACAACATCAATTATTAAAGAAACAGCTCCGACACATCCCAAGAACAAAAATGAAAACGAACAGTAGTTACTATAATGTCGTGGTCAAAAGTATGAAAGAAAAAAACAAAAAAAGCATAGTGTCATGAGTACGTAGGCATGGAGAACATCGATGCTGTTGTTTTTTCATTATATTAAAAAAAATGTTACATTTAATATATTAAGAGGGAGGAAATTATGTTTCTTATTAATTATTTATTTTTAAAATTATTTTTTTAAGACTTGATATAAATATATATATCTATTAATATAAATATTATGATAAAATATTCATATTGATTTTAAAATGTCCAAAGTTCAATGTAAACAAATAAATATAACCAAAGAATTATGCATGAGTTCCATAAAGCAAAGAATTGAAAATTTAACAACCTAATTTATGGTCCATTATGTTTTGAAGTAGAGCTAGAAATTTCTTCAATTAAATTAGTTGTTATGTTTTTCTTTTAAAAAATCAAATTATGTAAATTTTGATTAATATTTTTAAAAATATATAAAAATTCATAAAATTGACATGAGAAAATTTATAACTTTGTATTTGTATATATATATATATAAATATATATATATATATATCGAAAACAAAACATAACATTTTAACAGATGGAGTAATGAATGTGTATGCTTAATTCATCCAAAATTTAGTACTAATGTTTTTAAAAAAAAATCAGTCATTTCAGTTAAACGTTCCTACTCATAGTGGAATAGCATGGGTGATATTTAAGGATTTAGTTGGTCAAGTGATAAGTAGAAAGGTTCAACTGATAAACAGAGTTAAGTAAAGAATCTCTCGGATTGTTCCGCCTTATATGATTCATGTTTCACTACTGGTGCACCTGTGATTCCCAGCATTATTTGGTTTTGGTGAGTAAAATTTTAGAGGCATGGAGGAATGGCCCCCTCTTGTCTAGTGTAGCACCAATAAATGATTTTAAGTCAGAAATTGGTTATATTCTACGTTAGGTTCAATTCACAGCCACAAAGGGTAGGAATGACAATGCCCAACATTTATTGCTGCCATTTCCTGTCTCTTTCCCTTGGATTTCCTATGCAATTATTTTATTAATGTTTCCATTCCTCTTCAAAGTTAAAATGCTGTTTGTATAAAACACAAGTACTTCTTGTATACTTTACCTACCCATATTAAGAAATAAATTAATTTCATATAATAATAATATGTTAGTGTAATTTTATAACTGGTGTCTTAGGATGATGGTGTGTATATATAGCAAACACATTAGTAAAAAAGTCGTACTAAAAATAATGAAGAACAAAACTATAGCAATAATAAATAATATGATATTGACTGAAGCAGATAGACAACAGGTAATGCTAAGATCGAAGAATAAAAATATTAGGAGAGTAATAAAAACAACATTGATAAGGAATTAAGACAACGCTCGATTATTAGCTACTAACATTATACCCTAATTTTCGATCTTCATGTCTTCCAATCTAGGCTCATGTGTCCTCAGTAAACTACAAGTATGTCATATCTTGTCTAATCATGACCTCGAGTCAATACTTATTCGGTGCCCTACGTCTACCTTTTACTCCTTTTTCACTAGGGCATTTATGTATTTTCCTTCACATGTTTAAACCATCTCAACCTAATCTCTCATATCTTGTCCACCACATAGACTACTCCGATTCCACCTTGTCCCGAATATATTCATTCATAATCATGTCTCTTATTATATGCCCACACATCATCTCAGTATCCTCATTTCCTCTACTTTCATCTTTCGGACGTGCGAGTTCTTGACCAACTAACACTCCGCCACATACAACATAGTTGATTTAACTATTCTTTTGTAAAATTACCTTTAAAGACTTGGAGGCGCATTTCTATACCATAAAAAACTTCGAATGCGAACCTCCATTTCATCTACCCCATTTCAATACATGTATAACATCCTCATCAATTTCTCTATTCTCTTGAATTATATTGACCCTACCAAACTCACCTTTAGTGGCAAAATTGTTAGGTCAACAAGAATTGCGGATCGGATTGCAGGCCAAACAGAAAAATATTTTTAATTATATTAGGGCTTAATTACTTTGAATCAAGGTTGTCCTCAAAAACTTCTATAATACGTTACGTTATCCACATTCATAAACAGATAACAATCCTCTGTCAAACTAAACTAATTTAAACTTAATTTATAATTATTTTAAATAAATTATTTAATTTAATATATTATTCATGCGGATAAATTTTTTAGTTCTTCTAGAATCTAGTGAAACTAACTGGGTATTAAAAAAAAATCAAATTAAACTACAAGATTCTTTATTAATTGGTTTTCGATAACCAAAAGATGTGGTGCAATGGATGAAACTGTTCCTTTAATCAGAGGTTTCAAGTTCGAGCCATGAATATGACAAAATCTTTGATAGATAACACTACACATGGAGCCCTATTCAACTTGATTCCAAATTAATTGAACTCTAATATGAATATGGAACCTCAGATAAAAATAAAAGAAAATAAAAATTGGATATTGACTTGTGGTTGTCGAAAGAAATAAATATTGCAGGCCTCGTGAGCAGAGGTTATGTAATTAATGGAGTTAGCTGGACAGCCTGGTTTCAAGCCGGTCAAAAATGGGACGTGCATGAAAATGGACCCAAAATATATACAAGTCATATTTGCAATAAATATTTTGTTTATAATTTATTTGATTTAGTTTAATTTGTCATAAATATTTTTAATCATATAATCACAAACACATTATTGAAAATAAATTATTATTAAGTTAAAAAAAGAACTTTTTAATCCTACGGAAGAATAAATTGAAACGAGAGAGTACAATTGGCAGTTGGAACCGATTCTCATCTGTCAAACAACGGGTCCAGCACGTACAGTTCAATTCAAAGAGGAATATGAGCAATAATGTCCTCTTTTTAGAACCGACAATAAAAGTTTTCCATTTAAAAATGATAATAATTTTATTTATCTTTTGATAATTTTTTTAATTTTAGGTTTTTATATGACATGTTTAAGGTTATAAGATTAAAGAATATTTTTACATTTTATATATTTTTAATTCGTGTCAAATTCAAAACAAATCAATTGGAACAAATAGAATAGGTAACCTCTAAGATGTAGATGTGTTGGGCGGAGCTAGTATGAGAAATAATGATTGATAAAGTTCGGTAATTTTTATCAAAACATATATATTTTCTTCATCTTTTTTTACTTCTCGTAATTTTCTTTTCGAGAGTCAAATGATATGAATTTTAACTAACATTTTAAAAAAGTTTTTTTTTCATTATATTGATATTTAAATAATGACAATATATTGTACTTCAATAAAATTCAAAAACTTCAAATCCTGAATATGCTAGTTTAAAATATTGTGTTTTTTTTTTTTCTTTTCAAAATTGGGTGGAGGGGAAAGGGGAAGGGGTAATGTGGTTATATTATGGCAAATCGAACCGTCACTAACAAAATAAAAGTTCAGATAGTCAACTAATTAAGCTACTAAGTTCCTAAATTGTTAGGTTGTCTCTATCGATATTGAAATACAGTAGTATATTATTTTTTTTGGTTGTTGTAATTTCATACTCGTTAAGTTATTTGATTGAACTCATCAACCTTCGTTATTATGAGGATTTGACATTTGGCACCTTCTGAATTGCTTCATTAGCTAGCATATAACTCCTTTAATTTATTGGGATAAACCGAACCATTAATTTGCGATCAATTAAGTGAGATTTGTGATTTTCTGAACTTGTAATCTATTGGAGTCGTTAGGATTTGAGAAATTTTTGTGATATGAAACAATTACTCTCATTCGATCCATTTTACTTGTCATCTTTATTAAGAATTTATGATCTAAAATAATTGTCATTATATAAGACTAAGATAAAATTAAGTACTTACTTCTTCTTCTTTTCATTTTTATCCTTATATAATAAATGTGGAGAGAGACTATTATATGGTGAAAAAGAGAATAAATGAGGATAATTTAATCAAATTAACCTTTAATTAGTAATTTTATTTTAAAAATATTTACGTGACAAATAAAATGAGTATCAGGAAATTATTGTGACCAATTGATTAAGTTTAAGCTAGCACCTATTTAAAGACGATGCGTGAAAGAGACAACATAAATTAACCAATTGCACAATTATTTACTTTGGCGTGCAAGCTTATTAAAAAAATAAATCATAGGATGTCATTTGAAATATTTTAGGTACGGCCCACAAACAGGAAAATCAAGTCAAGGGAACAAATTAAATCTGGTCTATTTGAACCACAAAAAAAATTAATCCCAATTTAGATGGTGCCATAATTAGTTTGAAATTTTGTCTAACTGACTTGACATTCTTGACCTTGAAAAAATAGAGAAAAAGCTCAAACTAGTTCATTATATTTGGACTAAAGGCTTAAAATGATCCTATTTCCCACAAATTGCATCTTTTTTTCCCTTGTTCGGTATCTACGTTGAATCTAATTAAAATTGGATTTGAACTGAGAAGTTCCACAGTACAAGGTCAAGTGCTCCTTAACAAATACGATTTCATACCCAAGAGGATTCAATCTCAGGTTAAGAATTAATGCAAAATATAGTGTATTAGTAATGCTTGTATTAGTTATGCTTGCATTAGTTATGATGAGATTTTTTTGTTGCAATGTTTGGTTTGGTGTACTAAAAGTATCATGCATTACATAATTTTTTTAGAAAAAATATTTGTTTACAAAAATACCCACCACAAATATAGTGGAAAGGATGTAAAAAAAGTTTTTGAGGACAATTGTGTCTTTAATAATGTTAATGCATGCATTAGAACTCATTGCATTACTAATGTATATAAATAGATGGTATTAGTAATACACAATAGAGTGCACCGAACAAGATACTAATAATACATCAAGCTAATGCAAACATATTTTCTCCAATACACTCTACCAAACGACCACAATCCTTGTTCGTCACCTTTTTTTTTTTTTCCAAGGATTAGGTGTTATCCCAATATCAATTTTATCCGGTGTTTGGTATCAAGTAAAATTAGAATAAATTTTATATTAAAATCTTAAGATTATTTATCTTGTATCCACCTATTATTGTGAAAAATATACCTAAATACAATTTCATCTTCAATTTCAACTCCATAAATTCCAATGAAAAATATTTGAAATTTATGGCGAAATGCCTACTAAATAATGCGACAACATTTCCATCGGGGAAGGGGCGTAGCTACCCTATAGTCCTTCGTCGGAAAATAATACCGTATATATAAGTAAAATAATACACGAAATGATTAAATAATATATTTTGGACACTCTTGATAGAATAGGGTGTTGTAGTCTAGTAGTTTTAGATGACTTGAAAGAGCCCTAAGTGCTCATATGTTCAAATCTCACTAGTAACAATTTTTTTCCTTATTTTTTTAACACCCTTTGTGAAACTCCTGACTCCGCCACTGCAGAGCTTTTTCATCCTAATATGACCAACAACAGCATTCTCTCGAACAATGAGTCCTTTTGAATTAACATGATTTAAAAACATATAAAGTTAATGAGTATCATCATTACATAAGAAAGTTGAATTTTTTTCCCTCTTCTTAATATGTAATGTCATTATTGCGATATTTACTTTGTTGGTTATTACTGTAGTTGCTTAGTGCATATGTTGGAATTAAGATGATGATAATTAACGAGTAAAGAAGATGATACACGATTTATAAAGTAAAGAAGGAAAAAGAAACATACAAAGGCCGGTTTCGTATTTGTAACGGCCCAATATATTGATACTCCGCTAGTGATATTGTCCGTTTTGGAGTTAGGCTTGCATGACCTTTAAAAAATGACATTAGATTGTAAGATTTGCTTTCTTATATACCCAACGTCTCCTTTTGTATTTTGTCGATGTGAGACTTCTTAATCTAAGTTAGGGTGTCACATACACCATCTCTCTTATGGACTCAGCGTCCTCGTTGAGGTTTGCTTCATGTCCCTACCGCACGAAACTTGTCTACAGGTTTGCACCGTTTTATTGTGATTTGCCTAAAAACAGTTGAACTTTGACTCACATTGATCGGTAAGTTGACATATGAATGGTTTTGATATCATCTGTAACGACCCAACTCATTAGTAATATTGTTCGCTCTGGACCTAGGTCTGCACAACTTTAAAAAAACATTACTAAAATATAAGACTTGTTTATTTATATACCCAACATCTCTTTTATGTTTTGCCAATTTAAAACTTCTAATAGTAAGTTGGGTGTCACAATATTTGACCTTGGTTTCATCAAATAGCAAGACCAACCCTTTTATCTATCTAGTCTGAAAATGATGATAAGGGTCGTTGTGTATTCTGGGCTAAAGAATCTCATGTATTGGGCCAGTAAGATGCGCGATTCGAATAAGTGAAACCAGCAGATCATATCGTATAAATTCCCCAATAATCAAGGAATCTGCATATAGGTTAGATATACACTATATATAATATCCATATATACATGGAAATAGAATAAAGTTTGTTATAGGTTGGACCAATTACAGCTGGTATAGCACTTGGAATAAAAGGTTCCATTTTTTTTCATAAAAAGAAAAGAAAATTTCAGAATTAGCAAATATAATAGACATAATAAGCCTCTATAATTATAGTTTTGATAATGGCACTCCATAGCTATAGTTTTGTTTGCTATGGAGGCTGCGATATGTATATTTCGCTTGTCCATTTGTATATATTTCGCTTGCGAACATATAAATAGGGTAAGTATATACAAATTATATATTTATACATTTCAAAAAATTTCAGAACTCCATTTGTATATTTCACTTGCCAATATACAAACAAGGTAATTTATTGTGAATTTTTCATAAATCGTATACAAATAGCTAGAGTAAACATATACAAATTCTGAATTTTTACAATCAGAACTGAATTATACAAAATTATGATTTATACAGACGAATTATACAAATTAAACAAATTGGGAAAACTATAACTGCAAATCACAAATTTCCAAAACAATAGCTATAACAAAATAATATTGTTCAAATGTTTGCTATTTTGCACAAATTTCCTATAAAAATATTGGGACAATTGTAAATTTGGAAGGCAATCAATATACAGAAAAAGAATTAGAAAATTTCCAACTCTGTTTGTTAAGTAGTCCAACTTCTTTATTTTTTCATATTTACATGCCAAAATTTATTAAGATCATATCTTTTTGATTTTCCAATATTATTTTATTGACAATTCTTAAAAATAAAGATCGCATATCATTACTTAGGTAGTTAGGTTTCATATTATGAAACCTTCCACTAAATCATATTTATTTATTTAATTTTGACTAAATATATACTTCCTTCATCCTTCATTCCAAAATAAGTGCTTCTAGAAAATATTACTCTCTCTATCCACTTTTAATTGTCATGTTGCGTTTTTTGAAAGTCAATTTCACTAATTTTTAAAGTTAAATTATATTACATTAATTTGATATTTTAAACAAAAAAATTAGATATTTTAAAACTATACAAAAAGTACTATAAATTCCAATTTATTGCATATTAATATAGTGAAAAAATACATCGTAAAATGTTAGTCAAAATTATTATCGTTTGACTCTAAAAAATGAAACTATGACAATTAAAAATACACGGAGATAGTAATATTATAGTTTTGATATATTAATAAATAAATCGAATTTATATTTCACGTGTAAAGAAAAAAAAAAGTTTAGAGTAGAGTTGTTGGGATTATTACGTGGACTGAAAGTGACACATTTTTAGGAAAAATCTTGTTGAAGTAGTTGATCAGTTGACAAAAGCGTGTGCATTTCATTTTTCCCCCAATTTTTTATTCAACAGAGAGAAAAAAAGAAGGGGAAAACAGAAAAATAGAGAAAATGGCTACTCTGAGTATTCCTCCAGTTTTAACTACGCCTCGCGATGATGCCATGCACCTTTACAAAGCTTTCAAAGGTTAAATTCCGATCTCTTCTTTCTAGGGTTTACTACTATTCTGCTTCATTTTGATTTCTCTTCTGTACTGTAATTCATCATGCTTTGTGGATAACTTTCCCGTTTTTTTTGCCTAAAGTTTTTGAATTTTGTTGAGGATGAGTTGCTGCTTCATTGAATTAAGAGCTTCAAGCCTGATAAAAAGGAAAGTTCAGAAGGCCGGCTGGCTAATAGCTTGTTTTTGTTGTACCACGGGAGAAAGCACATCACATGTGTAGTTCTAGCATGTATCTTTTTTAACAAAATTAAATTAATGTTGTTTAATTAAAAATAAAAACAGAATTTAACCATACTCCTTGATTTTTTTAAGAATTAATACTTGTAAAATAACTAGGAGAAGTGTCCATTATCAAACAGTTTACTTTAGAGATGCATGAGTTTTGTTTTGTGTATATGCTTTGGATAAACAAAAAGGAAATGTAGAGGATGCTGGAGTTGATGAAATTTAGCACAACATAAGATTGAAATTGAACGCCCAAGAGTGTGACCTAGTGGTCAATAAAGTGGGTTGATAATCACGATGTCTCAGGTTTGAAATCTCGAGATAGAAACACTAGGTGATTTATCCTCATCTGTCATGTCCCAGCCTTGATGGACAGAGTTACGCGAAAGCTGGCCCGGACACCATGATTATCAATACATTAGATTGAAATTTGCAATTTTTTCTCTTGGTAGAATGTTTTTGAGGGGATTGGTGCAATTGTCTAGAATTATTAGGAGGTAAGATGGTCACACACTTCAACATGGTATCAGAGTATAAAAGTGTGCTCTCTCTAACCGCTTAAGTTTTTAAATGAGATGGTCACACACTTCAACACCTATTTCAAGGCCTCAATGAAGTGTGGCAAGTAAAGCACGGTGTCTCCCATGGCATTAGGGTAGTTTATCCTTGAGATAATTATTAACCTACACAGTTTGTTTCTCTATTCATGCAGGCTCTATAGTTTCTGTATCACATCTATTACGTTTAACCAACAAATTATCAGTCAGGACACAAAAGATTACATTTTGCTTCCAGAATTCCTAGTAAACTATTCTTAGAGGACATTATACTACTTTCAACTTTAAGTGCAATCAGGGTAACAAATAAATGTCATCATCCCATTTTAGTATAGTTTCAGGGGTTATAATGTATGTACTCTAAAGTAGAAAATAAATGCAAAGTCAAGATATCTCTGATGTAATTTCTTATGAGTGCATACAATAATTGAAAATCAGAAGGTGACTTCAAAAGCTGTAAAATTCATTAAGCTATAGTGTGTTTCTATTCAGCTTGCCTTCTGGTGAATTACTTGGTTTGTGTTTTGCAGGATTTGGATGTGATAAAGCAGCAGTCATGAACATCCTTGCTCATCGTGATGCTACTCAGCGTGCTCTTATTCAACAGGAATACAGAACTATGTATTCTGAAGACCTAACCAAACGCTTGGTCAAAGAGCTTAGCGGTAAACTTGAGGTATTGTTGTATTGATGGAGGGTCGAAATTTCTGGGATAACTTTGCTAACTCTATAATTTGCATTTAACAAGAATTTTAGAGGCCTGAAGCTTATTGCATTCAAATAGAGGATTTAAAAATTTAGGGCAGAAGGAACATCAAAGACAAATGAAACTGCATGTGGCAAAATTTGCGATTCCTCCTTTTGTCTTTTTTCTTTCAAGCCTGTTTCTTCATCTTTTTTTATCATTTTGAATGGTTCCAGAAAGCAATCTTGCTATGGATGTATGATCCAGCAGGAAGGGATGCTACCCTAGTAAGGCAAGCTTTGAGTGCTGACTCCATTGATGTCGGAGCTGCCACTGAAGTGATATGTTCACGGACTCCTTCTCAAATAGTACATTTGAAACAACTTTACCATTCCATGAATGGTATCTACCTGGAGCATGATATTGAGCTTCACGCATCTGGTGATCACAAAAAGGTAGTTACCCTTTGCATTTGTACGAAATAAAACCTTTTCTCCACTTGAGTTCTTTGATCACTTTAAATGATGACTACAAGTACCTGAAAGAAGTGAACATAAAGCAAATCTGGATTACCTTACCATAAACCTTGCCTAAAAGTAATAAATGGGTATAGTAGTTTGTGGAACTTTATTTGTGAAGTTATCGTCTTTGAGAAAGATGAGGGGAAAATGAAGGACTCTCAAAGAAGTTTTGTATTTATATCATTTACCCTTTGTGCACTGGGAACTTATGCGTCCGTTGAATGGAACTGAGTTGCATCTGTCTGGTCCTAACCTGAGTCTAGTATGGTTCGAGTCTTGCCTTACCCAAATGGGAGTCTACCTTGTATGATCTCTAAAATTCAAACAGCTGATTGCACGCATTGCTTGAAATTTGAATCTTATGAAGGAAGATATTGACATATTATTGTCTCTTAATCACTACAGTTGCTTCTAGCATATGTAACCACAATGCGCTATGAAGGCCCAGAAGTTGATAGAGCTTCGGTTGATCATGATGCTAAAGCTCTTTACAAAGCTGGGGAGAAGAAACTGGGAACTGATGAGAAGACTTTTATACGAATTTTCTCTGAAAGAAGTAGGGCACACCTGGCTGCTGTTAGTTTTGCTTATCACAGCATGTATTCCAGGAAGTTAAAAAAGGTAAGCTGACTTCATTTGGGAAACTTATTCAAATTTCCAATTGTAGTTAACCAGTGTATTGCAATTGCTACAGGCTGTAAAAAGTGAAACCTCTGGACTCTTTGAGTTTGCTCTCTTGACTATTTTGCAATGTGCTGAGAATCCAGCAACATACTTTGCAAAGGTACAAGTTACATTTGCTTAAATTCTTATCAAGTCATAATCATGATGACTATTTTGCCTATATATCATTATATTTTTGAACTCATGTTTCTGACTAGCTCTTTCTTTTTCTTAAATGATATTGTCCCCTTTTTCATTCTTTATTCTAATGTGAGGGTTGAGTTTGTGGTTGGGAATTATGGGTGTTGTTTACTTATGTTATTTTTTTCTTTACCTTCCTTGACTTAGATGAACCAACTTAACTTTAAAGTCAGACTTATAACACTTACCTATTAAATTGGTCTAAATGTATTTGGCATTTGTAACTAGCGTGTTTGGTATGAAGGAAAACATTTTCCACATATTGTTTTCCATTTTTCTCATGTTTGGTGGCTCATATTTGAGAGAACAATTTGGTAAGGAACACATTTTCCTCTAATTAGTGGAAAATGACTTCCTTAAGGATCCAAGGCAGTAAGAAATCCCTTATTTTCCATTCACCAATCAAACATCGGAAAATAAGTAAGAAAATCGCTTGTTTTCTATAAAACATTTTCTCTCCTACCAAGCACAAAATAGATCATTCAATAGTACTCGAAGAATTAATAACTGCCTATTTTGATTTCCTCAACCTTTGAAGTTTTCGTTTCATATTAATGAAAAAAGTAGTCAAATTTGACCTCTAAAGACAAATCATAGAACACTTGAATTGGTAGAAAGAGTAATACTTTCAATTCTTCTCTTTTGAAGTGCCAAGTGAAAAGTAAATAGTCAAATCAGGAGGGATGAAGTAGATATTACAAGCATAACACTTGACACCTGTCCAAAGACAAATATCATGATAGTCATCTTTAGTAGATGACATATGGTCATTTCACTTCGTGATGTTATACTTAATATTTGATCCCCTTCCTCCTATCTGATTTCTTCATCTCCTTGCTTTTGGCTATATGTGTACCAATCAAGAATAAAAGTGGCTTAAGTGTGTATTGGTAACAGTTATAATTATCCAAGAGGTTTGCTGGAGACCACTATCGTCCAAATTTTCTGTTCTTTCAACTAGAATTTCTTGTTGTGTGTCATCTAGATGCATTGCCTTTACTTACTGTGATATTTGTTCTCTTTCATGTGGCAAGTTTCATACTGCTCTTTCTATTTTGAAATACTTCTTATTCTTGTTGTCTCTATATCTCAAGTTGGACGCGGAATGGGATTCTAAAGATTTTCATGTTTTTGCTATAGCATCCGTCATCGGGGGATTCAGAATAATCTTTAGTAGTTTGCTATAATCTGTTTAATCATTTTTGTCTTAGATTTAGTAAGCCATTCTCTTATGCTAATTCATACATGAATAAATTGTATAAACTCTGTGGCTGTACTGCACCTTACATATATTAAATGGATGCAGGAGTTGCACAAGGCAATGAAGGGCTTGGGGACGAACGATACAACTCTCATTAGGATAGTAGTCACGCGAACTGAGATTGATATGCAGTATATAAAAGCAGAGTACCAGAAAAAGCATAAGAAATCTCTTAATGATGCTGTTCATTCGGAGACTTCTGGTGATTATCGGACCTTTCTTCTATCTCTTCTGGGGCCTGCTCACTGAATGAAGAGTCTATGCCATGCAACAGGTGTTATTAGTATGGTATCAGTGTTGAAACTAGTGTGTAAGGCAGGCAGTTTCTGTTGCATGCTTATTAATGTTTGCTTATTTGCCTAGTTGGTTGATTTGGAACAATGTCTGTCCATGATCAGTTGCTAAACGTGAATGGTGTTGTGAAGGTGCTTTCAGATGTTCACTTATGTGGATGTGTTTGATACCGGAGGAAAATATTGTTTTTTTTTTTCACTTCTCTCTTGTTTGATTGGTTAAAATTTTTGGAAAATATTTTTCAAGATAACAAATCTTCTCAACCGAGGAAAATGACTTCTCTAATGAAAGTAGAGAAAACAAGTTTGATGGTGTTCTTTCTCTAACACATCTTACCTTCACTCCTACCTCTATAACCTTTACCTCTTCATTCTTAGGATAATTTTTTTTTTCTTACCTATAGAACATAATAAGATAGTAAGAAAATTTCTAATTTTCCTTGAAAACTTTTTTCAAGATTCATTTTGATTTTTTGTTGTGAATTGTGAAAAATGTTATACCCGTTAGAGGAAAAAGGCTCAAACATTTTGTTCTTCTCCTTTTTCTTGAGGATAGTAGCACTTGGAACACATTGATCCCGCTATTTCTTGCCCTCGCTTTAAGAGCTTTTCGTCAGTGCGATTAGTATTTTATATTGTTGAAAAACAAAGTTTACACTTGTTCACTAATTATGATGGTTCAATTGATATTTTTTTTTCTTCTCCTTTATTTGCTCACACATAGGGGTTAGGACCTCCACAAAGAAGGGAGGAAGTCGACGTAACATCTCAACCATGTCATAGTTTTACTCACATCCAATCCCCAACACTTATTCATCTCATTGTGATCACGTTTAGTGAATTTTGACTTTTGACTTTGTATGACTGTGTTGGGTAGGCAACAATTGTTGCATCATAATACTTATAGACTATCATGTAACTTTGACCAATCATCCATACAAAGAGACTCTCGAGAGACAGAAATATTAAAGGAATGGATAACAAGATGTTGAAGAAAATTTGTTTTCTAATTCAATTTTAAATGTTATATAGATTGCTCTTTTATTATAGGGTGATGATTTGCTTCATATATCTCTATTTTCAGCTAAATAAATAGATGAAGCAAATGAAGAAAAAAAGAAAGTGCTATGCAAACGTAATTGTGTCTACGATAAATCATCTCATTAAAAGTGAAACTAAAATTTTGAAGTCAAATTATTATTATTATTATTATTATTGGATAAAAATGGGATATTTTTATATATTGTTAAACATTAGATAATACATAATCATAGTTAGTACTAGTGAATACAGATAAGTTATCAAAACAAGCTAACTTGTTACATGTTGACCATAATACTAGTTTACCCGATAATATCTTTGTCTATCTGGAGTTGATCAATTACAACATTCGGAAGAGTTAGTAGGATAAGCGATTGATCGGTATTGTTTGCTTGGAACCTAATTTGAATAAAACTTCTATGTTTGCTTGCCAGAAGTTATGACGAACCACCGAATTCGTCAACTTCTTCGAAATTAAGTATTCCAACAAATTAAAGAACAAAATAAATAACCCGCTAAAATTATTTTATATTTTATGAAAAAAAGTAAACAATGTAAATATAGAAAACAAGTTTTGAGAAATGCAAGAACATCTGGAAACAAAAACATAACTTTTTTTTTAAAAATCTTTTGCCTAATTTTTTTTCCTTTTAAATTCTGGAAATTAATTCTTAAAAAAGAAGCAATAAGAAGAGAAGACCGAAAGGCTGGCCTCGAGCAAGAGTAAACGGATCAAACCCTAGTAGCGTACACATCCAGAAGCCTAATGTACCACTTAAACCTGTAGGCAGCGACTGAGTAAAGATGAAAATGGACGTAACCATGGGGGAACCCGGCGAGATACTGCCGGAGCACAAGCCGGAAAGGTCGCCGCACGAGGTTCTGCAGCAAAGCAAGGCTTCAGTAGAGGAAATCGTCTCGAAAATGCTTTCTATGAAGAAAGAAAGCACGCCGAAATCTGAAATTCGCGAACTTGTCACTCAGATTTTCATCAACTTCGTCTCTCTCCGTCAGGTTAATATTTCATTGCATCTCCAATTGTTCTTTTTTGAAAGTTTTATGAGTTCAGTTTCCAATTAAATAATCCGCTCGTCAATCCAATTTTCAAGTAAAGGTAGCATTTTGTTATTAACGAAGTGATAAAACTAGTCAAACGAAGATGAATGTTAGGTTAAGTATGAGCTGTTGGTACTCTAGACTCAATTTTTATATATATGTATCATCCGTATGAATGCTGGTTGATGTAATTCAATGGACTCAGCTACAATACTCAATGAGAGTTGCTCTAAGCCTTGGTAGGTAGATTTACCGGAGACCTGTGCTTTTTAGGTACAGCTGCCCTGGCACTAGTTCAGTTGGGACTATCATGGAGGGAGTCTATGCATAGTTAATTGGCATGATTTAGAAAACTGCTACCTTTCTCCGTTTTATTCGATTTTCATCCCGCAAAATATCTGTTAGTATTGTATATCTTTGATCACTCTGGTTGGTGATCTCAACTCAATTTTATTTATTGAGTAATTGAATCTACGTGCACATAGCAAACAAAAAGAACTATGTACATGTGCTTCCGTTCCTTCTTTTTTTTTTTGTCAATTAAAGGAACATTTTTCTTAATTACCAACTACCAGGTGAACTCTTTACAAAGCTAGGATGAATTAACCATTCAATCCTTTCTCATCTCATCCGCTAGAAACCAAAATAGATGGCAAATATAGTTACTACTCATTTAGTGATTCTTTCCGGCCATATACCATAAACCACCATTGTTAGACTAGCTTTAAGTATCATCTTTCCTTGGATCTTTGTTTCTGGAATTTTGTTGCATCCAACTCCATTCAAGTTCCCACTCCAGTATTCCCCTGATCCTTTTCTGCCATTTGAGTATGTTGCTCCATATATCTTTAGTAAACCGACACTTGACAAATAGGTGACTTCCAGTCTCGACTTCAGTGCTGCAGAAGATGCAAAAAGGATATACATCGAGTCCCCATCTCACGAGCAAATTTTTAGTTTTTAGCTTTGCTGTAGACTCAGCCATAGGATGAAACTGTATCTGGGTTCAGCTGTGTTATGACATAACAATTTATTTCATTTTGGTCATGGGTACTAGGAAATGGAATCCTAAAATGGCGCCTTATATCTCTGCAAAGCGTATGGGTATTCATATTGCAAATCTTACTAGAACTGCTCGTTTTTTATCAGAAACCTAGTTTTGATGCAGCAAGTAGGGGAAAACAATTCTTAATTGTTGGTACCAAAAATAAAGCAGCTGATTCTGTAGAGTGGGCTGCAATAAGGGACCGGTGTCATTATGTTAATAAAAAATGGCTTGGCAGTATGTTAACGAATTTGTCCACTACAGAAACAAGACTTCATAAGTTCAGGGACTTGAGAATGGAACAAAAAATAGGGAGACTCAACTGTCTCCCGAAAGAGATGCAGCGTTGTTGAAAAGACAATTATCTCTCTTGCAAACATATCTGGGCGGGATTAAATATATGACAGGGGTACCCGATATTGTAATCATCGTTGATCAACACGAAGAATATACGGCCCTGTGAGAGTGTATTACTTTAGGAATTCCAACAATTTGTTCTTGAAGATTAGGTCTAGTTGTTAGGCTGTAGCCTTAATATTGGGGAGTTGGTTGTATCCTCTTGTATTTAAACTCTAATTCTAATTGAATGATACTGTTGCTTGATTGCTTTACTTCTCAAACTTGATACATGCTTCACTGCAAATTGCACATATAATGTCTCTCAAGGTTGCATTTTATTATTGTTAGGCTGCACATATTCCATGTGAAGTTTAGATTTGTATATTTTTATTTGATTTTTTGAGCTCCACACTTTGAGTAAGGTACTAATCCTTGAAATTTGTGGAAAGTTTTGGGCCGTCTTATTTCATCTAACCATTCTTAAGTTGTTTCAATTAGACAACGTTAGGATTGCTGAATAGCAAAATAATTGCTCCATGAAATCTATGCACGAAAGTAATTTGTGCCTGGAAATCTATGTTAATATGTTCAACTAACTTTTTCACACTACCTTAAACATCCTCCCATAGGCAAATAGATCAATATTGCTCGAAGAGGATCGTGTGAAGGGGGAAACTGAACGTGCAAAAGCTCCTGTGGACTTCACCACGCTGCAACTCCACAACTTGATGTATGAAAAAAGTCATTATGTGAAAGCTATAAAGGCCTGCAAAGATTTCAGGTCAAAATATCCTGATATTGAACTTGTTCCTGAGGAAGAATTCTTTAGAGATGCACCCGATGAGATAAAAAACATTGTTATGTCAAATGATAACTCACACAATTTGATGCTAAAGCGGTTCAATTTTGAGCTATTCCAGGTAAACTAGTTTAATGCAATTGGCGAGCACTCCTTTCTATTTCCACATTAGTAATTGTTTACTAGTGTTATTTCTCAGCATCTTGTGCTAAATG
Source organism: Solanum acaule (assembly GCA_036250505.1). Taxonomy (NCBI): domain Eukaryota; kingdom Viridiplantae; phylum Streptophyta; class Magnoliopsida; order Solanales; family Solanaceae; genus Solanum; species Solanum acaule. The sequence continues at coordinate 24,930 of JAJOOR010000550.1, read as the reverse complement.
GAGTTGTTAGGTGTTTCATGTTGCTTGGTGAATCAAAATTCTTATCTTGCTTCTTAAACTCGTGTCTTCATGTACCATCATCTTTCTTTCTTTTTTTGGTTTGGAAAAAGGTAACATTATAACTATCTTCTTTATGTCAATTACTAAATTGGTTCCAGAAGTAGATGCTGTGAAGAAAGGTTCATATCAATGTTGTTACAATCAATAGAAGTAGACTCTGAAACTATACCCAGTTTGGCTACCCTTTAGTGATGCTTTTGACTGTGGATTCTGCACATATTGTACTTATCTGTTCTTTTTTTAAAAAAAAAAAATTATGTGTAGAGGTTGTAACATGTTATTGTATGAGCTGGAAAAAATCTTGGGTATTTTAGTATTGGCTAGTGTTGAGGTCAAATTTTATGCTTCTCTTTTATGTCGCTAAGTTTGAGGTCACATGGAGGTTTGAACGTCAATGGGGAATAGAGATATTCTGAAAATATACCCACCTTGGCTTCCCTTTTAGTGGTGCTTTCAGTGGATTCTGCCCATATTACACTTATATAATCTTCTTCTTATGTAGATGTTGCAAAATGTTATTTCATGAGCTGGAAAATGATCTTGGTATCATTTTGTATTGGCTAAAGTTGAGGTCAAATTCTATGCTTCTCTATTTAAAACTTGTATTAGACAATATGTATCAGCTGTATGTTGCTTGTAGTATAATCCCCACCTCTTATATGGTCATTGGAGGAGTGGCTGAAGCTCCTTCTTTTAGGTGTGATAAGTCTGGCTGTAGCTTTGTGTTGAATTTACTTATTTGCTGTGTCAGCGCAAAGAATTGTGCAAGCTTCGTGAGAAACTGGAACAGAAAAAGAAGGCTCTACAGGAGACCATTGCAAACAGGAAGAAGTTCTTGTCAAGTCTCCCATCACACCTAAAATCACTCAAGAAAGCATCCTTGCCGGTGCAGCACCAGCTTGGAGTTCTCCACACAAAAAAGTTGAAGCAGGTGCAATACGCAGAGTTGCTTCCTCCGCCTCTATATGTTATTTATTCACAGCTAATGGCCCAAAGAGAAGCTTTTGGAGAAAATGTGGATCTGGAGATTGTTGGTAGTGTGAAGGATGCTCAAGCTGTTGCCCGCCAGCAAGCAAATAAAGACACTGGTTAGTCCCATTCTCTGGAATTCTTGTTTGGGCTCATCATTTTTTTCCTATTCTTCCTAGTTAAGTACGCGTTTTACTAACTTTGCTCTTCTATACGTTCTTATCTGAATGGTAAATCATTCATGTAAAGGTGTGTCTGCCAGCTTAGAGAGCTCTAAAGTTGATGATGATATAGATGAGGAAGATGATGGACAAAGGAGAAGAAAGCGTCCCAAAAAGATACCCAGCAAGGAAAGTCTGGAGCAGGCTGGAATTTATCAAACTCACCCTCTTAAAGTCACACTTCATATACATGATGATGAGAAATCTGATTTACAATCTAGAAAACTTGTCACTTTGAAATTTGAGTACTTAATTAAGTTGAATAGTGTGTGTGTTGGAGTTGAAGGCTCTCAAGAGAATGCTGATAATGACATCTTATGCAATTTATTTCCGGATGACACGGGCCTTGAGCTTCCACACCAGGTTTTCAACTTGAGATATAGGAGTACTTATTAATCCTTTTACTTTCAACTGTTTGTTTCAGTCTTTCTGATTTTTTCAGCTTCTTTTGTTTTCTGCAGTCTGCAAAGCTAATTGATCATTCAATTGTGTTCGATGAAAGGAGAACCTCACGACCATACAAGTGGGCCCAGCATCTGGCAGGCATCGATTTTTTACCTGAGGTGTCACCATCGCTTAGGGGTTTTGAGACTTCAAATGATGAGACATCAAAGCACACTGCTGTTATCTCTGGTCTTTCGCTGTATCGGCAGCAAAATCGGGTGCAAACGGTTGTGCAAAGAGTTCGTGCTCGGAAAAAGGCTCAGCTGGCTCTAGTGTGAGTCACTGAACTGTATGTTTAGAGTTGTGGATCTGTAGGGACAAATGTCATAGATGAGACTGACTTCTGGCAGAGATGATCTTACATGCAGTTTTATTTTGCTGAAGATGTTTGAATTTATTAAATATAGCGAATGCTTTACTTGCTCTGCGAGTTCGTACTCTGCCTTCTTTCTGTTTTCTACTGTCCTTTTGTGCACGGATAATGGTGTGATGTCTTGTATTCCTTGTTTTTCAGTATTGAAATTTCATCTCTAGAATTGTCTTTTGCTCCTTCTATTCCTCTTTTATTTTTCGCCCTTAAGGTTAGAAAGCAAGGTCGACTCATATTGGAAATTTGAACTTTTTTTTGGCTGAGTTACAGGGAGCAGTTTGACTCTTTAACGAACCTAAACTGGCCAGCTCTAGCCGGTAGAAGAGTTCCTTGGGCTTCACATGATCCTCGCTGCAGTTTGCATGCATGGTTCCCTCTTGGTTCATCTCCTAGTCAAGTTTCATCATCAACTCTCACAGAAACGGAACAAGTTCAGCATCCTACGGAAGTTGTGGTGGATGGGAAGTCTGCTTCTTCAAAAGAAGAGGTAGAAAGCACGAGGGAGGATGGGGAGCTTCCATCCTTAGTTCCCGCCACCTCTATAAATGATACTAACGTCACACCAATTAAAAGAACTGATTTTGATCATTCTACAAAGCTGGCATTCATTTCAAAGAGTACCAGCTCTCCAATTACAAAGGGGAAGTCACCGAGTTTTAAGAAATATGGAGATGATACAGACCTTATTCTGGAATCAGATAGTGAAATGGATGACATTGTGCAGATTGAGCAGGACAGTAATAATACACCTGGATCCGCTGGGGTCAGTGATAAGTCATGGGTGGACTGCAAGGTTCTGGAATATTGTCTTGTTTTGACAAGAAAGATGGATAACGAGGAAAGAAAAATGAAATTGGAATCCAAGGTCTACCATCATTCCTTTCTCAGTTTCTATCTCAAAATTCAATTTAAATTTCCTCTTCATGGTTAACATTTGGGCAATACTTATGGCAGATCAAAATCAGCAAGGAGTATCCACTGAGGCCTCCACTTTTCACATTGAGCCTCTATGAGGCAGCACAGGCGGAGAGCTATTACAAGGTGGATAGTTCTGTGTGGTACAATGAACTTCGCAGCATGGAAGCAGAGGTTAGCAGTAACAAACTTAATGGTTTGGTTTTGCATCCTGTAGCTATGTTACATGGATTCTTTATTTGCTGGACCGTGTTAAATGGGTTTCTATGTTTTAAATAGATCTAAAAGTTTTGAGTGTTTTTGATCCATGTAAGGTAGGTCTGCAGTGAAATGTACCTTTGTTCTTCTTCTGGTCCGTAAAAAAGCTAGAATGTAGAGTGGAAGGAAGGAAAGTGACTTCGTTTAGGTGCATAGCAAGGTATCAGCAGCAAACCTGTGGCTACTGTCTTATTCAAAAGGAAACTAGGCTTATTCCTTAATTGCTGGCAGAAATTTTTCACTAACCCACTGTAGTTTTAAGGAGTCAGACAATTTGCTGACTTGTTCATTAATTGAGATAATCAATGTCAGTTTTCAACAAGTTTATGGTCAATCTTATACTGAAGTAGCTATCTAATCTGTTGCAGGTCAATGTTCACATCTTAAATGCTATACCTGCAGCTGAAGAAAACTTAGTCCTAGCTCATCAGGTTCGTTGTCTTGCGTTGCTGTTTGACTTTTATGTTGAAGATGGGGGTTCATCTTCTGAGAAGAGAAGGAGCACTTCTGTGATTGATGTTGGTTTATGCAAACCTATGACTGGTGAGCTTGTTGCTCGATCATTTAGAGGAAGAGATCATAGGAAGATGATCTCATGGAAAAACGGCTCTTGCACCCCTGGCTATCCGTACTAGGTAATATCCCAAATATTGTTACATAATGTAGCTTTATTTCTCGAGTGTACTGGGTTGTTTAATTCCATGTGATTTGTCTTTTGTGCTATACCATGTACTACCGAGATTCACATTGCAACATATGACTCTTGATGACATTACGATGCTATTTGTTGCCTATCTTTTCAAGTTGATGAGGCTGATGATAGCCACTAATTCATCCGTCTCCTTTTTCTTTTTGACTGTTGATGCCTTGTGCTGCTTGTAAGGATGATTCAATAAATTAGCGGATTTATACACTTCAAAATTTCTCCAGAATTAGTTAAAGACAACTTGCTGATTGTTTATATGGCCGTGGGCTGCTCTGTTGATCGAGGGAAGTATTTGTAACTGTATTGCTATAATCCTTCATGCTGTGAGATCATTTAAGATGTTCTCCAGACCGAAAATAAGCTGTTGATAGAGCGCCTTTTCAAATACCATGTCTGTCTCGATAGAGCGTTCTGTTAAAGATGTGAACCACATGGAGCTTTGCACAGTGCAATAGTATGTATGCCATTTGGTCGACATCTTTTTATACTATTGCGATGTGTAAATACCATTTTTTCTTCTTCAGCGTTTGCATGGGAAAAGCCTTTTAGCAAGTGCTCTGTGTTGTACATGTTAATGCAGTTGAATGGATTCAGTGGCGCGATCAATTAAATCTGCTCGTCTAGACGTTTGATCGATAGAGGCATTTTGAACGAAAGGAAATCCTTTAATTAGCAGTTTGAAACTAATTTATTGGTGCATAATATTGTAATTATTGAAAAAATTATATTAAGCCCCACTTGTGGAAAACAAAATAGATCAAGATTAAAGTTTATAGCCTCAGAGGAAGAAAGGTTGAAAGGAAAACACCATCTATTTAGGTATCTAAATATCACAGCATTACATGAAACCACCTTGATTTTTTTTTTTTAAATGAGATTATATTCAACTCGAGTGACGTTGATAGGCAAAGCCGCTTTTCTTCGATGTGCGTGCAAATTTGCATATGATACAGTCCAAAAACTTATTTTAAATGGAAAATTGAAAATATAAAAAAGTAGTCAAAACTTGTTTTTATTGAAAGATCGTAGAAATGCCCTTTTGTTGGAAGATAGTTATCTTCAACTTAAGCCACTTACATTTGCAAGTATGGTGATATTTTGAAGTTTTGTTCGTGTGGTAAACCCTTTCAGAAAAACATTTGGACAGCATACTGAATTTCCTTTTAACACTACTAAAAATATATAGATTCCTACGATAATTACTTTCAAGATACATTTCTCGGATCCTTAGTTATTTTTGGAGGATCCGAGCATCATAGCTTAAAAGTGAACCTGTCAAAGCAATATTCCAAATCACTTGTACAGAACACATTACAAGAGGTACCATTAATATATGTATTTTTATGTGTATCTGCTGTCAACTAGGTATTTCTACATTCTGGCTCTATTCTATGCATGATGCCATCGAGGGGGAATAAGAAATTAACACAATGAAAAACCTACAGCAAAACGACAACTCTTCTCTTCTGATCTACAGTGAATACATAATTCCCTTTCTGTACATGGCACCTACTATAAGTCTGTAAATATGGGCTAATACCACTAATTTCTGAAACCCTTTTTTACCATGGACCAGTTTGTGTTCGTCTTAAGCATCGCCTTTTAGCTCCCTTTTGAAGGTTCATCATTTCCATAACCTGTGGCACAAAAATGCAATACATAAGTCTTTGGATCCAAAAATGCCTATGCTAACTTAGTTCAAGAAGAAAAAACACGATCAACAAGGTAGACTGGCTTTGAGCTTCTATGGATAAAAATTGGATAAGATCAAACCGAGAAGAGCTGTTATTCTTGTATAACATGGATGGCCTGACTAGATGAAGTACATAGTGAGATTAAAATGCAGGTTATAGGGATGGAATAGTGTGCTAAAAGAAAGGGTACCTTCTTAGCCACTTTAACCAACAATGACTGGAGATGGTTGATTCAGAGAGTAGTTTCAGTAGCAAAGAACAGCATTTTGTTTTTTTTCAGTCAGCGAGGAAAAATGCTAAGTGTTTATTCAATCTCATAGGGCTAAAATAACAGGCATGGTGATTGGATGGATGATCTAAAAGATAGTTTCCGATTATACATACTTAAGGATAAAGGCAGGTTCCAAGATGAAATAGTACATTTTCCTCTAGCATGTGTGTGCTGAATTATTGAACTATGTCTATGGAAGCTAAACTATGCAGAAAAGAATAATGCATGAGGGGAAAATAAGAGGAAACAGAACTTCATGTACCTGATTCTTCTGCATTTCCAACATTTCTTCCTGCAGCAGTACAATCTAGTTAGAGATGAACTGTTGAGACAGACAAAACATGCAATGTGATTGTATAAAAGGTCACCTGTTTCTTTTGAAGTTCATCGTTTTCTTCTTTTAGTTTTGCAACTTCTGCTTCTAGCTCCATAGTATAGGCCTAGAGAAAGTTAAAAAGATGATAATCATTGAACACAAGAGTGTACAGCAGATTAAAACGAGGCACTATTTAGTACATGCACTTACTTTGAAATTAAGGGATTTGATGGGCTAGTTTTTGGTCTAGGTTACATATAGAAAGACAAATACACAAGGTTCTAAGGTATTCATATGTTGCGAATGGTGTTGGTCATACAAATTTTGGTTGCTTCGTAAAGCACAAATTGCATTACCTTGTCGTAAACAGAATCTTTATAGCTTCTATGAAGCATGACCTTTCAATTCTTGTCACGTTAGACCTCAATACACTATCACTCTGCTGCCTATGATATCAAATATTTTGTCGAGTCAAAAGATGCACGTCCATGGATGGATAACAAAGACAGGATGTTAATCATTACGTACTGTATAAAGAGACAAGTCTATGAAGCTAATTTCTATTTTCCTTTGAGCTCTACAGGTCTTCTACACAAATCTATGTTATCTTTTTCAGCTTATCATTCTTCCAACCCTTCCAAACAACAAATAGATTAGGCATAAATGAAAAAACCTTCTATCTGTCTTAAAGTACTCAACTGCACTATTCAAAAGATTAAACTAAAATGAAAAAATTGAAATCATCTGCTGCTTCCTTTATGACATACCATGTACTAGTGCAGTAGCAGAGTAGGGACTTTCACTAAGGGCCAAGGGAAGTCAAAATATAAAGAAATAACCACACGAAGATGCCAAGGGAATTCAACATATAGTACATATACAATAAAATTGATACTCCTTTAGACAAGGTGGCTCTACACTTGCCAGTGTGTACTTCCATTCCTAGCTTGAAATAACTCTCTGAGCACTATCACAGTGTCTCTCTAACTTACAATCCTTCAAAATATTGTAGAGAGATCCTGAGTTGAAAAGTAAGCCTCCTATTACTGTTTCGTGTTCTCTGGATCCTGATAACGACAATTGACACCCTGGAACTAAACGACTATGAAATTGTCTGGTGCTTTTGGCAATGAAATTGACACCTGCTTACATGTATTTTTGCTATATTGCTCTACATAAAATCAGAGGCGAAGACGTGGTATTTAATAAACCTCTGAAAACATTAAAGTCTAACATTAGGGATTTCTGGAGAGTTTTACTAATTTTTTCGATAGGTTTGGAGAGTCATGTAGAGATTAACTTTGATGGAAGAAATGCAAATTAGTATTTAACATTTGACATCCGATGAGCCAGATTGGCTGTTCATGTCTCTCGGCTGTATGACTGATAATACTGAGAGTATTGCTACCAGAAAGTAGACATATATGAAGCCCCCAAAACAGCAGCAAACTTTTCCCATTAAACTTGACGGGAAAATTTTAGACTGAAAAATGTTAGATAAACTCCTTTGATGAGAAGCTAGCACCATTTCTTTCAGGATTTTTTTGGTAACGCGAGGACTCTTTACCAATTGACAAATGATTTGTGTTTCTGTCTGGAAAGTAAATCAAGTTCACCAAATCATAAAGATATTGCATGTAGTTAGAGAAACAGGTCAGACAAGTTCTTGATTCTTAGATGTAGCTGTGTTTCTCTTCAACTAGTGAACTAGAGCACACAGCTACGTCTAAGAAAGAATATAACAATCGATGATTCCCAGCTTATTACTTGGACTTGTTCATACATGATCCATCATTCTTCATAATATGCATGCGTTGATGATGTTACATGAAATACAAAATGCATGCAGCCATTAAAGGCATAGCCTATGTGTAAGATTCGAGCTATTACCTGCTTTCGAGCTCTTGATCTAGCAGCTGACTCTCTATTTTTTATCATTCTCCTCTGCCTCCTTTCAACAACCTTCTCCACAGTACTGTATTTCCTGCCTCTTAAACCACCATTAAACACATAAGGAACTGGAGATACAGAAGGTGTATCTCCATTGCTCTTCCCAAGTCCATCTGATGATGAAACACCTGGAGATGCTGTTGCAACAGTAACCCCACTGGCTCCTAAACCTACCATATTCATTCCTCCACCCATTAGAGCAGCGCCTTGAATGAAATTAGAGTTGAGTGCTGGATCAGGGATACCAACCATCCCTGCCCTCATTCCCGGACTGCCCAACTGCCCACTATTTGGGATAGCCATAGGAGCACCATAGGGCAAAGCAGGCTGCTTAGGGAAAATCGGTTGCTGCTGTTGCTGTGGTTGATGGTTTTGTTGCAGTTGCTGTGGTCTTAGCTGTTGTTGTGTGGATCTGACCCCATTCACATTCAGTGGCAAATTAGCAGTCTGGATAACAATTTCACCATTCTTGTTAGGGATATTACCAGCCATTAAACCTGTGTTCCTATTATTAGCTTGTTGATATCCAAATGCAAGCCCTGTATTATTCCCAGCATAGGACAAATCACCAAAGATTCCTCCAGCATTATTCGATTTCGCAGCAAACTGTGCATCTTCTCTCACAACTCCAGCTCTAACTAGGAATTCCTCAAGTGTTATCTCCCCTAAAGTTTGTTGCCTCTGAGTCTGAGGTATATTTGGTGGCACTCCAACACTATTTCCATCCTTCCCACCACCATGCTCTTTTGACATATCTCTCCAAACTTCATCAACAGTCTTATGACTCAGTGTCCTAGGTAAAGTCAAAGAGCCTTGCCTCTGCAAATGCCCACCTGGAACACCAACCTCTTGCCCATTAATCCCAGGCCCTCCTATTGTTTGATTCTCCTCAGCATTCCATATGTTCTTTAACAACTCATCCATGTTCATTGACCCAAAATCCTTACCACTCCCTCCTGTTGAGCTCAGAAACTCATCAAACGTCAACGAATAGATAGATGGCTGCCGCGGCAATCCAAAGTTCCCCAGCTGCTTCCCACCACCACCACTTCCACCCTCACCTGGTGGCTCATTACCAAAGTTCTTGAAATGATAATTACTCCCCATTTCACTAAAAACTCCTCAGTCCTCACCCAATCCTCCTTCAAACCTCACCTCTGTTATTCAAGAATCACAAAACCTACATATCAGATCAACAAGTTAATTCACTTCTTTTAAACCTTTTTCCCTATCATACTGTTCAACCCCTCACATAAATGTACATCTATTTACAAACACACAGTTAATTAAAAGCAAAATATACCTGGAAAGAGATGAAAAATCAATTTAAAGCTAAAACTCACCAACCCCTTATCAATAAAATCATCAAAAACAAATTCTATTTGAAATTCACTTCATTCAACTAACTTTACTGCATTTTCAGTTCACACAAAAAAAAAACCCCAAAACACAAATTCCCCCACCCACTAATCCAATAAAGAACACACCTTTTGACCTTCAAATACACAAAACTCAACTAAAAAAATCACAAAGCTCAAAGATCAAAACTTTGAAGATAAGAAACCAAGAAAACTAATCATTTGACTACTTATCCACAAATAGACAATATTTAAGGAAACACCAACCAAAAAAAAAAAAAAACTTTTTTGACATGGGAACACAAGAAACAGTTTGTTTTCCTGTTTACCTTTTTTTTTCTTTTTCTCCTTTTTTTGGCCTTCACTTGTACACTGCTAGACGTTTCTTCTTCGGCTTTGAGTGGTTCTTGAAAGTGCCAAGTGGCTAATTAGGACTTTTTTTAAAAGAAGTCGGTAGCCCAAATATATAATTTTGGATAATAAAATAATGGGCTTTTGTGGGGCCCAAAAGTATAAAACTTGGGCCAATAGTGATGGGGTAGGAGAAAGGTTGGTGTGACTTTGGGCCAATAATTGAGTGAAATGTGGGATGATATCTAACCGTCCACGTAGAAAGGAAATGAATGGTTGAGATTAGTTTGTTTGGTTTATGGGATAGTGATGTAGGCATAAAAGAGGCATGCCCAAAAGTGTGTAGTACTAGCCCTTGTATGAAGGGCATTTGGTGTTTAGGGATTGGCTAAATACTAAAATAAGGAAGTGATCTTTTATTGGGTTTGCACTAATTTGGCACTTTCTTATTGGCTAGTTGTTGGTTGAGATCTCTTTGATTGAAGTTTAAGTGCTTTTATAACAAGTTTCTTCGGCACGGGTCGTGGTGACATAGTTGAGATTCATCTACACTTAATCAAATGGTTAAGATTTGATTTTTTGTGTATAAAAAAAATTCTATTGAAAGTGTCACCCCCAAAAAATGCCTCTACGTTGTTGCAATTTAACTTTAGTCAGGCGTTATAAAACGGATATCCAATATCGGGTAGAAAATAAAAAAAATATAAGTAATATATATAATAGCTTCGATTAGAGCGAAGTCCAAAATGGCGTAACTTTGTCAATAATGAATTTGGTGCCACGAGACTGATAATATATTCATGAAATTGCGACCAATCTTGCTATTTGTTTAGTTGTTGCCCTTTCTTTGATTAACATTTTAGGGTGGTTATGTATAAGTAATATTGGTATAATATTTGTACCATAACATTGTATTATTCTTTTTATACCAGATTTAAGGTGTGATAACTTATATGTGGATTAGTTTTACATGATAAAATACTTAGAACTACAAAAATAACCTTGATGTCATCTTTTGTTTTTTATACATTTTAAAAAACAAAGGTAAAACTCCAATTATTTATGTTAAAGCTTTATATATCTCTTTCCTAATCCAATTAACCAAATATTATCCAAAAAAGCATAGTACTAATACTAAATAACTTGGTGAAATTATTAGTTGTTGCATTACAATCTCTCCATGAATTTTGTACCTTATATAGTATATGTTATCAATCATGGTTCATGTTTATATCTTTCATCATTTCGACTATGCCTCTTACATAACCAATCAAGTTAAATAGACTACCATTTGTTTTTTTCTATTTAGAGGATCAATCATTGTAGACCTATCTCTTGTTGACTACGACATGTGAAGTTCAAGGCACATAGCCATGTGTTAGCTTTGCAGAGTTTCAAACTTAATTAAAGTGTGAGGCATATATATATATAATATAATGATATAAAGACTTATATTATACTATATAGTACTCTAATAAAAGAATATTCGTGGGCAAATGTAAGAAAATGGGTAACCTAATTAAGCAAGAACAAACTTTATTAATGATAGCACAATATGGATCTCCATAAATTGTCTACTCACCCAGACAAGAAGACATTTTTTTCACCAACACAAATCATAAAGGTTTATTTATGACATAAGCTTTATGTTAAAACTAATACCTTTCTATAACAATCATTCGCTAATTAATTATAAGTCATTTTTTAATCAATTTTTCATGTTATGTTATACTATATATTTTATTTTTAAATAATATTTCGTCATAGCAACAAGCTTTGTTGCTATAGAGAAGTTCGATTATACTACTCCTTTCATTCTAATTTATGCAACATAATTTGACTCTACACCAAATATAAATATGTCATGATTTTGCATGGTATAAAAACTTTTCATTAACAGTGCATACCCCTCGAGGGGGGATTGACTAAGGAATTTGACTTCTCTAAATTTAAAAAGCAGAAAAGGGGATTAAGGTATAAGGAAATGGTATCGCATAATAAAACTACAAGTGAAGAATTAATTTAGGGATATGAGAAGGAGATTACAAATGATGAATCGAACTCTAACCAACAAAGTGAAAGTTCACATAGTCAATCAACGAACAATTTGAAAATGAACTTATTTATATATTTTGTTTACTCGAGGTGAAGCATGTGAGGGCTTAAATAAGCATTACCTAAACTAGAACTAATCTAAAAGATTGTTCATTTCAAGGTCAATATCTTAAGATGTGGCTTCCCATTAATGTTAAACAACAATTATTTTACTATACTCAATCGATCACCAATATACTGACATGACACTCTCCAAGACGGCATCTTTACTTTAATTTCAGTAATTAATTAATTTATGGTCAGAATAAGTATTCAACAATGAATATACTTTAATTTGAATTGGTATGAAACTATGAATATAATTATAATTAACTTTTAAACAAGTAAAATATGTAAATGATTTTAAAATGAACATAGTTTGTGTAAATAGTGTATCCATTAGAGATGATACATTTTATAAACATATTTAGAAAATATTTGAATACTCAAATGGCAATCACAATAAATACTATAATTAAAGGATGAAATTAAAATCATTAATATACACCCAAAAATTCCTTCCTGTATTCCAATTTTAAAACAAATATAGGAAATTCCAAATATTTTAATTTAGTTCTTTTTGCACCTCAATATCTCGACCATATATGACGAAGGATTTATATATGCATGACAATTACATCAAGTGTTTTTTTTTTAACAAGTATATTTTACATCAATAGTTTTTATTTTCACAAATAGCGAATAGATTAACAATAATAAATTCAATATAACTTTACAAGTGGAAGCTAGAGATGGTAAGATATACATAACTTTATTCCTATTTTTATGTGATAGCGAGGTTATTTTCATTTACTCTCAGCAACCTTCCTCCTTTATTTAGATTTAGAGCTGGTAATGTGAACTGGCGCACACACTCGGAGTTGATCAAAATATTTCAACAAAATGAAAATGATCATTTGGTGAGATTTAGACATCTGGTACATCCTAATAGGTGATGCATCAATAATTAGCTTGGTGTTCCAATTAGAAGGAGACATATAGAAAGATGTATAATTAGGGTAACTACACTTCAATTTATTTTGTGAAATTGGCTAAGCTTTATTAAACGCAAACACTATTGTCAAGAGATATATAATGATACAAACATTTACTTCGACTGAAAATGAACAATTTAAACTTTTAAAAGACCATACAAACATCGCGATTAAGAGTGTGACTTAGTGATCAATGGATGAAAAAAGAAGAGATTTTTAGATTTAATAAATTTCAATAGGAATTGAAAATATTAGATAATTTCTTCCTATCTACCTAAGCCTTGATATATAGAGTTAATTTTATATACATCTATATTTATTGATGGCCACCTAATGGGATATTTAATTCAGATGCACGTAAGCTAACTTGATCATCATCAGAATTATCTGTTATTTATATATGTTGATGGTCACCTAATAGGATAGACAAGAATTGTAAGCTAACTCGTATATCATCACAATGAAAATCACAATGAGAAAAGAGGAATCATATACAAGTCTCAACATCAAATTTCAATATTATATTGAAGTCTCTATAATTGGAACTCATATTCGTTTCTTTGAATTTCCTCCTCCTCCTTCTTTTGGGGATATCCTCATGGCTAAAAATGGTAAAAAAAGAAAGAGAAAAGTTTGAACTTTGATGGACAATGATGTAATTAATTATACAACCTATAAATTCTTGCCAAATGTTAACAAGTCACAACACTTAAGCTCTATATATATATATATATATACATTTTGGATTTTTTTATGCCATGTTATTTATGAATTTAAAGCACTAATTAATTAAAACCAATTTTGAGAATAATTGAGGATGATGCATGCATATACATACACGTGTCACTCATTAATTATTTCCATAAGAATTAGTAAAGCAATAGTAGTTTTCTAAGTCCATCAATCGCTTTCATTGTTTAATTTCCCAAGTGCAAGGAAGGAAGAAGCATATATCCTAATATGTAATTGTCACTTTTATTAACACACAGTCCCAAAAGTTCAGTTTACTTCTGTATAGTGACAATATATTATGTATTATAAGTAAGTAACAAAATTTTAGTTATATATATGTAACTTGAGGAGGCCTACGTCTAATCGACTTTTACTTTTAGTGTTCAAATATTGTTCGAAAAAATACAAGCAAATTCCTTTTGAATACAACAAAGTTACTATATAGTAGTATATATATACTAATTTCTTGACACATGCGTTGTACGAGTGCTCGTATCCACAAATAATAAAAATGCAGTTGATTAAGAAATTGACCTGAACTGCGTCTCGTCATTGTTATGTCAAACCAAATAATAGAAATATTTCTAGTCACTCAAACTATATATTATATAATATTCTCCTCTAGAGACATATATTATAAAGCCATTTGTCGAAACCCAATCCAAAAGCATTTGCCGTAAAAGTGTCAAACTCCTTTTTTTTTAATTTATCAAAACCCTATCAAAAAATGTTCCTAGTCAACACTTTCGTCATTATTTTTAGGAAATATCGCTTTTAATAATCTTGAAAAATGGATGATATTAAACTTTTGATCCTCAATTTTTATCAGGAATAAGCCTTTAAAATCAATAATCAAACTTTCTTAAAAAGCATTCTTATAAATGGATTTCCATATTGCTGATCTCCACTCAAAGATAGAAAGATAGAACCAAAGGATGGAACGAAATGAGCCTATAATGGCTAGTGAGTGGTATAAGCAGTTTCGCCCGGTGCAGCTAACGAACAAAGGTCCTGTTGGCAGAACACAGAGACCCGGTCAAGCTATTTGTGGAGTTGATTGTGGAATTGAATAGAGAATCGGGTCAAGGAACTTCCTTTTTTCGCTTACCCTTCATAGTCATAGAATGGCTATATTTAAGACTAGCTCACCTCCAACGCCATTTTTATGAATCAACCCATTATTCTAGCTACATTCAAAGCACACTACATAACTTCTTATAGTGCCAAGTGTAATTTTCTTTTCAAAGAAATTGTTTTTGTTTTCACATTAGTCCTCTGTATTTATCCTCTTTTTTTTGGATTTATCATGCTTTATTTGGGAGCAAACCGCTTAGTCTAGATAGGATTGTTATTAGTTTTAATTAGGGGGTCAAAAATAACCCAAACATAGGTAACCCGTTCAACATGTCCAGAATTTTATGGGTTGGGCTCAAGATAATTTGAATTGGGTTCAATCTCAACTCATTCAAGCCTAACAGTTTTAAGAAAATCCTCAATTGAGCCCAATTCAATCTCTAATTTCAACCCGTTTTAAAACTCTTTACTAAGATATATTCCTATATTAAAGGTATGAATTATTATATATTTAACATCTTTTAGGATTTATCTATCCATTTGTTTCAATTTCAACCCAACCCGCCCATTTGACACCCCTAGGTTTAATATACATGAATAACAAAACAATTTTTTACACTATTAAATTAATTTAAAGTTAATTGTGGATAAATCCCTTCTAGATAATGTGAATTAAGTTACGACAATTAAAATGACATAAGTGATTAGTAAACAAAAATATCCTTAAAACTTTAGTGCTCAACTGCCCAAAAAAATATCACTAGGCGCACCACTGCATGCTACGTGTCTGAATTCAACATGTCTTATTAGCACCACTAGTTTGATTTGTGAACTGATAATGTCAAGTCAATACATGCACCATGTTGCAAAGTGCAAACTCTAATAGAAAATATAGTATTCGAATCAGTTTTCACGCACATTAACAATTTTATCAAGTACTATTTGTTAACTTCTCTCATTAATACACGTACCATATAGGTCCATTCATAGACTTAGGTGAATCAATGTTATATCACATTTTATATTTACTTGACTTTTAAAGTCTTGATCTCTCAGACTTTTATCAACAAAGTATTGGATCACTAGTTAAAGAAGAAAAGGGTACTTATCCATCTATCGTAAGCTTCGTTAATGAAACGATAGTTATTATTGCACCATAAGTAGTACCTAATTATGTCTTTTCTTGATCGACTGATCTGCATATTCTGTCTGATGATTTGACTTAGAGTTGCAGAACTCGGCAATCAATAAAACAAGGACAGACACACATTTCTAACAAGTCAGTTAGTCATAATATCTTAGCTGAAATTTTCAAAAGATCTCCAATTTGTTGTATTCTAGAGCTTAGGTCATATGGATGCTACTAATGCTTTAGTGAACAA
Organism: Solanum acaule; assembly: GCA_036250505.1. NCBI lineage: Eukaryota > Viridiplantae > Streptophyta > Magnoliopsida > Solanales > Solanaceae > Solanum > Solanum acaule. Next base: position 8,770 of record JAJOOR010000550.1, on the reverse strand, counting down.
CACAAAACGTATTCTATACGGGGACTATAATTACCTTTTTTTTTATAATCGTCATGTCTGGACTAATTTGTGTGCACCTAATAACACTCGTGTCAATGACATGGTTAAACACTAGCAGATAATTTCATCTATGTAAATTTATATAAATTAAGTTACTCAATACTTGTGTTGGTGGAAAATAATAGCTCCCTGTGGAATGGAGGATTGTCATTTTTTCTGCAAAAATTCATAGCATGTTCTCTTATCTATTAGATCCTGGTTAAGACTAGTCTAGCCATAGAAAAAACTAAACTTAAATCTGAAAATGCCATCTAAGTTTGGACTGCAATTTACTTACCAGAATAGGTAAATTATCCTTGTTGAAACTCGATTACGCCGATCACTGCAACATCTTGATACAACAATGATGTTACAATACGGAAAAGAAGGAACCTCCAACTGCCAAAACCCAACCAAAAGGTCATGGGAAGAGAGCAGGGATAGGAGAAAATGAGAAGAAAAAAAAAAACTTAAAAGGCAGGAAAGGAAGCTTTTACTTCAACACTTTGTAAAATATTAAAATGCTTCTTTTGCAACAGTATGAGACTTGGCCATCTAAGCAAAACTTACACTAACTTGAATAACTTTTAATCACTACAGTAACTTGAATTCTACAGTGTAGATTTTTAGACAAAGTAATTGGAAGGGCAATTCTACGGTGAGTAGATTGCAGTAGTCTCCCAATAAAGACGAACTTATATCACAACCTTCAAAAATATTTGATCGACACTCAACATAATGTGCTCGGCAATAGTAAAAGAATCTCCTTTGCATGAAATTCAGGGTAGGTATGAGTTCCGATTGATACATTCAGTCATTACGCCTCCGCTTCCGAAAATGCCTGAGGATAAAACTGTCAGCATAGAGTGGATAGTTTTTTCTAATTAGCCCCTTTATGCATTTCCAGTATGAGAAGTCCACTGATTCACCATCCTTGCGGACAATAAATAAACATCTTGAGTTTTCAAAATCTGGATGGTACCCTACCTGTCAAGCAAAAACCAAGTGATATGCAATGTTAAGAAATTTGCAAAAGAGAATCTCTCCACGCACTCTACATGCACATGTAAAGTAGTAGAAACCTAAAAGTACAGTCCACTTCCTGGAAATAGCACATAAAACAATCCAAAACTATTTCTAAAGTCACACCGTTCTATGAGCTACTTATCCTAAAACAAAGGGATTACAAGTTACTGAAATGTGCTTGAATAGGGAATTCCCACTTAATGGACAGTAGAAAAACCCCTTGGAAGTAAGGGTCGGGGGCTATCCTAGGTAAATGAATAACCACGGGGTGCCAAAAAAGTGGTTGTTCACCACTTAAATACTAGGCTTAGTTATGTTTACTTATTTATATTCCTTTATTCACTTATTTATATTTTTGACAAGTAGAAGTGTATGCAAACCCTGAAGATGTACTCCAACTTAAAGAAAAATAGTTCTCCATTGCACTACCAACTCTTTACTAGATTCCTTAAGTACATTGTAAAACCCTAAAACTAAAATCTTGTTTTCTATAACAGAAAATTTGTCCTGAACTCATTTTTCAAATGCCACAATTCCCTGGCGATATTGTATTTGGTCTTTTTCAAGTATGACTTGCTCTTTTGGCCACCTCCCTCTGATCAACTTTCCAGTTTACTCAACATTCATTTATAATGTCTTTGCCTTCTCTTATTTTGTCACCAAGATATTCCCAAAATATTCTTGACTTCCCTCAGTTTATTCAACTTTAAATCTGATTCATTATTTTGTCAGCTTCAATGATAGGCTTATATATCTCATCAGTCATCTGTGGAATAATTCACGAACCATTTGTTCAAAAACATATTGCAATCGATATTCCATATCTTGTTCATTCATGACGTACATCATAGTTACTCCCTCTGTCCCATTTTATGTGGCACCCTTTCCTTTTTAGTCCGTCCCAAAAAGAATGTCACCTTACTTAGAAACAATATAACTTTAAAATACCGCTTTTACCCTTAATGAAATGACTTCCAACCACACAAATATCTAAGAATTGTTTTAGACCACAAGTTCCAAAAGTCTTCCTTTTTTTCTTAAACACCGTGTCAAGTCAAATGGTGCCAAATAAAATGAGACGGAGGAGTATTTCACAAGGTTTTGTTCTCCATGGATTCTTCCACAGTTGTCCCATTCCCCATCTCCTTGAACACCCTTCATCACTATATATTACATTGGATTTCCCTAAAATATTACACCATTCAGACTCGCAATTTCCACATTCCATTTACTTCCCTTTGTTTTACTGTTTGTAGTTCCATTTGACCTCAAAGGCGTCATCCCTTTCTGCACCATCAAAGCTTTTCACAAGCACGCCTTCCCCTACAGTAGTTGGGGCACTTCGCCTATGGGTTGGATTTGATACTGTTTCAACCCTAAGAACAGGTTAGATGTCCATTCCTAGTGGTGGATTGGGTTTTCCTGCTATTTTTGCTACATTCTGATACCCTTGGCTTCAGCACTGGTATGTATAACAATATGGTTCTCTCCTGGTCCTATTAAACCTCAAAATCATAAAATAGAGCAAGGTAATAGGCCTAAAAGGCAGTTTAGTCAAGCTCAATCATTATTTTGATTTGAAAAAATCGCAGTGTTGACCTTCCATAAACCTAAAACAATATACAATATCCAACAAATATGAAAGAGCTCCAAAAAATAAATGAAGTTCCCGGCTAACAGATTAACAAGCTTCAGACGGTAATTGTGTTGTGGGTTACACATAACACAGAAAATGCTGCCAAGAGGCAAAATATAATGTTTGCAAAATAAACTGAAATAGTTGGTAGTACTCTCTAGTAATATTTTTTTCTTTCCTCATCAAAACTAAAGAAGCTGGTAGTACTATATTTCACCATGATATGAATAGAGTTTAAGAAAGCTATTAATATAGGAAACCCTTTCTTAATCCTTCACCTAAAAATAAGATTATTTTATCTCTAATTTGAGATTGCTCACACTAGTTTCAACTTTCAAGTGCATGCAAGGAAGTTATCCAGTCTTTCTGTCAAGAAGAAGCATTTGTGCATGGAGAGATAGAGAGATCAAGCCAAGTGAACAGAGAAAGATGCGATGCGAGATAACAATGCAAGAGATCAGTAAATGAAGCAGGAGGAGGATGGCATACGGTAATGTAATCAACTCCAGGGCCAATCTTCTTGTCGCATTCCGGGTGATATGGAAGCAATCTTTGTAGAATTGTTCTCTGGTGATCAGGACTTAACCTATCGCCAATTGCATATCTGCAAAATTGTAGATTGAACAAATGAAATGAAAATAAAAAACAAAAAATGATATCAATGTTTTTTTCAGGGGTTGGGGTTCGATTGTAGAAATATTTAAACATTTTTTATCAAGTATGCATAGTAAACATATAGGATTTGGGGGTTCAAAACTATGCTGCTGCATTATTTCATATTTCATTTACATACAAGACATCTGACTTGAGGCAAGTAAGTACCTTTTTGTAGAATAGACTTCTTCTTTTTTGAGAAAGGTTATTTGTAGAATAGACAACTCAGAGAGAGGTTGATAACTATCTTATCTCTGTCAACAACTCAGAAACAAGTCCATCGAAAAGAAAGGAAAAGGGGATGAAAACAGACTGACCACCAAGTTAACCTTAGAAAGGTTTACCATAACCCGATCTCCAAGATAATTTTTTTTATTTTCCCGATTACAGCAAAACAATGTGGTGACTCGATTGAGCAGTTCAAAGGCTCACTTCATCCATGGTACTATTCATCAACCAGATGTCAACATTCAACAAATGCTTTCATGCTGTGAAGAGTCGGAGTTTATGACTCATAAGAGCATAAACTACCTAAGCTAGAGATAAGGTATTTTGCTCCGACTTGCTGACATCATCGCTATGAGAAAGTAGTTGCTTTTCACTGAGAACCACTTAAATTTTTTAAAGTTACCAAACAAAAGGGACAGCTTGACTCAGTTTACCAGCGAAGCTATAAGAAAAGATTCGACGGACTTGGAATAGCTGGAGCAGAAGAGATATATAAATTTCATCAGGTGAAAGCTCCAAACAGAAATATCTCCCTTTGCTTGGAGCAGCTTAACGTTGTCATCCTATGAGGGGTCTAATGCTCCATTTCTTCAGAGCATATTGATATGGTTATGATCATCACACATTTAAACCAAACTTCTTTACAATTTAATTGCCCTTTGCTATTGAATAAACAAAAACTTCGTTAGCCAGGGAAGAGGCACCGGAGGACAACGAATGAGCAGTCAAATAAGAGAAAGAGAGCATACTTTGTTTTCCCTGCATTCAAAATTTCCTTTTTTTAATTACTAGTTCATATAATACAGTAGTTTTTCCAGTTGAGAAGAAACATGAAGCAGTAGCAGAATCCCCAGAAAGCCTCTATTTTTTTTGAGATAAAGGCACAAACACACAGCATATTACATATATGAACCAATAAACAAGTCTTTAAAATTAGCAGATTCTAAAAGAGAAGCAAAATTGAGACCTTACTTTCCAGAATGAAGAATCATTCTAACAAAACCAACCAGCGGCACAGTATCCTCTAAAATCTGGTCCTCCCAATCAACCCAACCCTCTCCATCTCCTCCCTTATTCCCTACTTCATCATCCGATTCCTCCTTCACCAACTCCTCACTAGCTGACGTCGTCTCCAACTCCGTCGAAATCACCGGCTTCCGCAACAGCTCCGCGTTATCACTCCGAATCCCTCCGCCCTCTGAACCGGTCTTCACCGCCGCGCAACGACACAACCGAAACCCGCCGCAACGTGAGAAGGATAAAGAAGATGGAGATAATAGTAGATGATGAGAAATAGGGCTAGGGTTGTTTTTTCTGCATAAAAAGTGAAAATTTGAAGTACAAATTGAAGCCATTTTTCGCCTGAAATTCGAAAACGCCTTTGAATAAAGTTTATTGCTTTACTTCAGTATTCAACATTGTAGAATCAACTCAAAAGAAATGAAGAAGGAGAATTTGGTCTCTCGTGGCGAAGTACTGTACAGTGCTCAATACGACCTGCTGCTTTACCATGAAGAAGAAGAAGATAAGTGTAAAGAAGAAAACTGACCGCTTTATTGGGTGGGCTGGATTCTAGATATTTGGATATCGGGTACTGGATTCGGGTCATGTTACATTAGACAAAAACCAAAATTTTTTTTTAAAAAACTTTTCTTTTCTTTCTTATTGTGTCATTTATCTATAATGAGATGAGATAATAAATTGAAAACTTAGAGGTAGAAAATGTATCATATATATTTATTTTCTTTAAATTGAAAATAAAATTTCTTTATATATGCGTGTAATCAGTTTGAATAAGCCTGAAAATATTGTGTATTTCTATTTTTATTTTCTTCCCCATATCTTTGAGGGGTGATTTCTCTTGAATAATTTTTTTAATTATATAGGATTCAAATACGAAAAGAAGAATATGCTTTGTTCATATAAATAAAGTAAGTGTAAAGTGATTTGCGATCAAACCAACATCAAAACCAATCATGAAATTGGTTGATATTAGGGGATACTAGAAGCTTGTTTATTATACTTTACTTACTTATGTTATTGTTTTCTCTTGAATAATTTTTTTAATTATATAGGATTCAAATACGACAAGAAGAATATTCTTTGTTCATATAAATAAAGTAAGTGTGAAGTGACTTGCGATCAAATCAGCATCAAAACCAATTATGAAATTGGTTGATATTAGGGGCTACTAGAAGCTTGTTTATTATACCTTACTTACGTATGTTATTGTTGCATTATGAAGTGTTAGGTTTGACCTTATCTTATTATATTATTTTTAATTTTTTTTAATGTATTGAGTTTTAAAATTTAGCTTGTCTTCTATTGTATTTGCGAGATTTTCATGTTATTATACGTTTTAATGCAATTTAAGCTTGAGAAATGTAGAGAATAGTTCGAAAAACAAAAGTAAACGCTTGATTTAACTATGTTGATATATATTGAGCGGAACAAGGAGTATTTTTCTTCCCAACTTCTCTCACATGAGGTTATTGATTCTATTAAAACAAATAGGAAGATGGGTAAGCATTCCATACACTATATTGCAGATAAAATCAACATTAAAAAATAGATAAAAATCTGGACGAGAATCAAAAGTGCACCAATATTTCAAATATAACTATTAGTGCTTTGCTGCTTTATACGAAAGAATTATAAGTATAATTTTTGAGTTTCAATTCAAAGATAAGGGACTCTTTTAAACTTTTTCTCTGTCACATTACATTCACAAGATTAGTTGTTACTCTTTCAATCTCAAAATATTTATTGTGTTTTTCATCTACACATTCCTTTAAAAAATTAATTAAAAGAGATGTTTGACTATTTTATCTTTATTCATGTCTTTATAATATAGTCTTTAGGATTTGAACCCGGAACATCAATTCACCTAAACAATTGAGTCAACTTTTAGTCTTGTATTCAATGATTTCAAAACACAAACACACACATATATATAAAATCATTTTTTTATCGAGAAAATTCGGATGAACTCCCATCCTCTTAGATACTCCCTAATTGTACCTATCTAAATTTTGTTTAAACTAAATGGGACATTCATAAATGAATTTTATGACTTATGAGTGGATCCTAACGTGACTCGTCAATTTGTTACTTTTTTTCTTTTAAATTTTAGTTTAACAGTCGATTTTTAAAATCATACAATAAAGTAAATTTCTTTGAAAAGAGTACAGTATTCGCAATACATTATGTACCTCTCTTTTTTTTCTTTGTTTAGTCAAAAGTCGTTGATTGGCTCAAGTTGAACAATTAAACAAATTATTTAATACATATTAAATCAAAATTAACCTATAAATAGGGTAAAACTTACCCGTGTTTACATCAAGTCAATACATGCATGCCATGTGTTTAAATTTATAGTTCATTTTACTTCATTAAATCACTTAATAATGGACATTGCATTTGTTTGGTGTAAACACCCGGTGGTGCGGGTAAGTTTTTTCCCTATAAATAAGCATATTGATCACCTAACCGTTCAAAGTTTAAACGATTATTTAAACAAGTTAGATATTGTTTTCGTCATACTTTTACTTATTTATTACACAAATAGATATTCATTTTTATTATTTATTTATTTATTTATCAAGCCACTCATACATTCAGGGAGTTCGAATTAGTTTGCAAAATAGTTTTCTTCTCTTTAATTTCCTTTTCTTTTTTATTCTTTAGAAAAAATCTAAAAGAATATTTCATATTTGTAAATTGTGTAAGTTGAATTGTTGAAACAAAAAAAAAAAAAATAGCAAATGAGTTTAGAAGCCATTTGGCTCAGAGGACAATTTACGTGTAGATTCGTGGACCCTTCCCAGAATATGGGTACTAAGATTGAATTTTAATCTTCACTAAAAGTTTTCTTCCTTCTAGAATAAAAATATCAAAGTAGAGGCGGAAGATAGGTGAGTCGAACTGAATTTTAACAAATTAAAATAAATTGAGTTAATAAATAGATGAGTTATTAACATATTAAAAAATTGCTTAAGCTGATGAGCTAATTAAAAGCGGATCAAAACTTAATCTGTGTTCGTCTATTTCTTACTAAAATTTAACTGTTTTATTTGTTGTTTTATAGTTTTTTTAGCACCTATTAAAATTGTTATATTTTTCCTTATTATTGTTATATATAACATAGCAAATAAAAAATAATCTAACAACATTTCTCATATAGCAATATTGGGATATAGATATCAACCCAAATTTTGATGGGTTGAAATGGTGAAGCTTTGGCAGAGCTAATTTTTCACTAATAGAATTAAGAAATATAAAAAGTAAACACACAAATAAATTTAGGAGATTCAATATCTATTATATATATCTAAAAAAATATTTTAATATAAAAAAAATGTAATTATCATCAAAAAGGATTCGGATAAAACTCTTTGACTTTGACTCTATCTAACTCTGCCTCTTGAACTAATAAATACGCAAACCACATGCACCAATCAATAACCCCCCAAAAAGTATATATATATTTCTAGAATTAAGTTGATGCAATTTATATTAACACATAAAGTAACTATGAATTTGTTGACTTGATCAATAGCTTGCTACGTTGACGCAGTAGTGATTAGTGCCATGTCTATATTTAACTCGTTAACTATTTATGGATTTGTTTAGTTCAATTTGCAATATTTCTTTTTCTGAAATTCATAAATTCACAATTGCTATTCTTCGAATAAATCTACTTCAATACAATGACTTGCAAATCATATAGAAAATGTAAGTTGCACTAAGCAAACCTAATGCGATAAACTCTGACGGAAAAAAACTATTAATAAAAAAAATCGATCGCAAGTATCTACGTAGAAAATCACTCTCCAAACCAACTCAATAAACGCACGCGGATACTTGCAATATAGTTGTAGTATGACCAGGGCCGGCTCTATGCTTATTTGAATAAGGCATTGGCCTTAGGCCCCCAATTTTAGGGGGCCTCAATTTTTTACCAATAATAAATTATGTGTTAAATTTTTATAGAAAAGATTGATTATTTATGATAATATATATATTTTAAAAAATATATATATTTTATTCTCTTTAATCCCATTTAAATAGAAGAAATCAAGAAAAAATATTTTATTTTCTTACACTCACTACACTAATATTCACATTATTTTATTCTTTTAACTCCTTTTACACTCTCTTCTTTAAATTTTTGATAAGTTAGAGTAA